>REGO01000251.1:2817138-2881736 GCA_010120015.1 Rhombomys opimus
GACTTCTGCTTGCTTCCTGGTCCCATGAGATGAGAGTGTGGTTTTCCATCCTTTTACTCTAAGGTTATACCCATTTTTAAATTTATGTAGGTTTTTATGCAATGGAAAGTTTTTCTTTCTCCTTTAACTATGACAAATCGTTTTAATGGCTATATTAGTCTCGGTTGGTCATAATGGTCTTTTAGGACTTGGAATACTGTGCTCCATTGTCTTCTGGTTTTGAGAAATCAGCTGTTATTCTGATATATTTTTCTTTATGTGTGATATATATTTCTTTATATTTTGAGGTTTCAACATACTTTCTTTGTTTTATATATAACTAATGTTTTAACTGTAATATGCCATGGATATTTTATCTTTTGGTCATATCTATTTAGTGTTCTGCATGCTTCTTATATTTGTATGGGTATGTCTTTTCTAATTAGGGGAATTTTAATCTAAGTGCTTGCTGAAAATCTGGTCTATGACACTGGTCTATGAGAGTTCTCCCTCATATATACCTCCAATTCAAAGATTTGACATTTTTTCTGATGTTACTTGTTTTTTGCATGCTTCTTTCCTGTATTTTAATTTTTTTCATATTTGTTGCTTATTTGGTTTAGATTCTGTACTTTATCTTCTAGTCCTGTTAGCTTAGCTTCTGCTTGTTTCATTCCTCTTCTAATGTTTTCTTTCCAGTTTCTAGTTGAGCTACTGGGCTTTTCAATTCCATCTCCAACTTCATTTCAGCCTGAGATCTCATCAATGATTTTAGCTTTTTATTGAATTCCATTGCCAAGTCCTGGATTGTCTTGGTCATTTCTATCAACCTTATGTTTGTATTTCTTGAGCTTCATGTGGGTCTTTATTCTCCATAAGCTCTTTCTCCTTGATTTTATTGAACTGTTTATTTGTGTCTTCTTTAAATTCCTTGAATCTCAGACCAAGTTTGTGATTTTTAAAAAATTCCGTGTTGTAGAGTTCATCTAGGTAATTTTCCTTAGCAAACACGTCTAACGAACTGGTAATTTTGGAAGGGGAGTTTCTGGCTCAATCTTACATATTGTTTATCTTCTCATGATGAGATCTGGGTATTTGGACTTCTTTTGTTTCCTCTGGGTCTGATATGGACAAAGCAGGTTGAAGCATAAGCGTGAATATACAGGTGGGTGGAGAAGGCTGTGCAGGTTCTCTCTGGGTAGAGAGGTTGGACCCACCTTGTTTATAAGGCAGCTTCTTCCATTCATCTTGGAGTTCACTGGTCCAGCTAGACTGGCTGAGAGCAAATCAAGAGGATCTACCTTTCTCCGTATTCCCTGGGCTAGAATTATAGGCATATACAAGCATGACCATCTTTTTACAGTTGTGCTGGAGAAATGAACTCAGATCCTCATTGTAAGGTATCACTTTCATTTGATACAAGAGGAGTTTAGTTTGAGTACAATGAAACGTTAGTCCAGGAATTATTCGTGGCTGGAAAACAAAAGAAATGTGGATCAAGATCCAGTGAGATATCTTAACCCAAACTCTTTTAATGTTGCATTTTGGTGTGTGGGTGTGTGCATAGGCAAGTGAGTGAGAATCCAATACCAGCATGGTTTTAGTGAGCCCCCTCAAGCTTAGCGTAAGCCAAAGTGGACAGTGTCTCAGTTACCATCTCTTTGCTGCAATAAAATGCCTTGAGAAAAGCACCTTAAGGAATAAAGGGCTTGATTTTCCTTAGAGAAGTTAAACATATTCATCAGGATGGAGAAGACACTGCAACCATCAGGGGAAGGCCTGTTTGCAGGAGCTAGAGTTTGTTCAGTCACCTCACAGCTGTAGTCAAGAAGTAGAGAGAAAACAAGAAGTGGATCCAGACTATAAAACCTCATGCTCCACCCTCCAGACACCTATTTCCTCCAGCAAAGCCCCTCCTTTGAAAAGTTCCACAACCTTCCCAAACAGCACTACCAGCTTTGGCCAACTGTGCAAACATGTGAGCCTGTGGGGGACATTCTCAGTCAGACCACCACAAACATCATCAGATTGGGCAGCTCTTAAACTCCTTGGTCTTCTGACAGCTCTGGGAATATCCTATGTCCTGATATAATCTCATCTAGAAACTTGGATTCTCACAGAAGCATTTCCAGATTGTGAGGAATAGAGAAACTCATTAAAGACAGACCTAAATCACAACCCTACCCTTGCCCCACAGGAGTTGTGTAGGCTTTATCATATCACTTCCTTCATTTAGTTTTAACTTCCTCTGTAAGAGGGAAGAGAAAAAAGAGACAAATATAAATAAAACCATACAGCACAGTGATGAACAGGCTTAAAGTACATAAAAGAATAAATATTAGCACTCTCTTGTCTCAGCAGCAGAGAGATATGACGTTAGTTATCATCTCTGAAAAGTGTCACAGTGAGCCACATACATTGTACCTGTGCTGTGGCTCTGAGGCCACATATCTTCAGAAGTTGAATGAGGCAAAGGTGACTGTCCTGCCAAGGGTAAGAAGACGTATAACTGGAGAGCTAAGGCTAAGGATGAGTACTCGAACTGCGAGAATAAGTCAGTTATAAATTACATATTTCATATTTAATCATTCCATGAGTGGTCAACACCCAAACCCAGCCGCTGTCACCAAGTTCTTGTAAGAATTTCAACTACCAGTTGTATAACAAATATTCTGGTTTTTTTTTAAATAAAATAAATGAAAAAGTAGCTGTCATAATTTTTGAATGGCACTATATAAAATACATTGTACTAGCACATACAGAGAACTCCAGATTAATAACGCAATGAAGTTGCAAATATTGTATAATCCATAGTGACACATCTACCTCTCTCTCTCTCTCTCTCTCTCTCTTTTAAAAGTGTTACAAGTTGCAGGATTTCATCACAGGTTCCATAGCTCTGCCCTGTTTATCTGATTGTTTGAGAGCTCAAAAGACATTTTAGAAAATGACACGGGAGACCAGGCATCATGCCGTGAATCACAGTTTTAACCAGGCCACAACTATAAAAGGAAATGGAGAGTCAACAAGTTATGTCCAAGAGCAGCTCCACTCTGGGCTAAGAACATCAGAGATGATTGTATTGTTTCTATGTGCCGAGTGGTTTTGCAAAGACATGGCCATTCCGTTGCCAGATGACGCTTGAAGAAGTGTGAGAGTTTGAGTCTGTGTGGTGAAGGCTTACCTGTCAGCCTATGAAGCTAGTGGGAATGGAAGAAACACTGGGAAGTCAGCAAGCTAGGATGAAGTGGCTTCACTGACGGTGGTCTCTTGAAGTGGCCACTGGAAGGAACTCTCTTTCCCTCTCTCTCTGCTTCCTGGCTGCCACAAATAGCTTTCCTCAGACATGTGCTTTCATAATGATACACTGCCTTACCAACAGGTCCCAAAACAAAAGGTCAAGAAATGACAAGCCAAAATAAATATCTTCACCTAGGCATGGTGGCTTATGCCTTGAGAGGCTGAGAAAGTAGGATGGCAAGACTGAAGGCAGAATGAACTACATAGGGAGATTCTGTCTCAAAAAAATATCAAATAAATAATACATAAATATTTTCTCTTAAGTCATTTATCTTAAACATTTTGTCACAGGGACAAAAGCTTCTTTCGTCCCTTACTTTTTCAACAGTAATGGAGAAGGTAAGCAAGTTGTTTTGCAGTGGGACAGACACCAGTGGCAAAGCTAGGGTAGTCTCCAAACTGTGTGACTCTTCTCTCTCTCTGGCATTGCTGTAGACCACATGATCCTCAGATGGAATACAGAAAGATGTTCAGGGAAGGGAGAACCTGCTGCTAACATTTTTGCATGCCCTCTTGATTTTCTCAAGATGATTTCTGTGTGTCTTGCACGCTCGTAGTGTTTCACTTGCATGGAAGTGGTACAGTAATGAAACAACTTGGGGGAGCCTCTTCTCCCTTCCCTCTTGACATTCCTACCCACTCCTGGGACAAGAGACCAGCACTTGATCAGTGGGAAAGACTGTGGATTTTGATGACCCTCTGAAGTCAAAAGCCACAGTGATGGAATGGTCCGTGTCTCATTGTCTCTCTTGATTTGTCTTCCTGTGGAGAAGACATATGCACACATGGCTTCTCAGGTTGAAGATGTGTGTTAGGGAATTAGGAAGGAATCACCCAAATGATAATCATTTACCTCACATTGCAGACTCCCCATCTTCTGTTCCTCTCCGTTAAATGAGAAAAGCACAAAGATGTGTTTACACAGGCATTGGCTAATCAGAATCCTGGACTTCCTCTTTCATTTCTTTCCTAAATACATTTGATATAGTCACAGGTTGGCCTAAACTTTGTTTCTTCAGTGTGTGTGTGTATGTGTGTGTGTGTGTGTGTGTGTGTGTAGTAAGTCTTTTTCTGCTCCTCTATTCTCTATGTTATGGGTTCTGGGGCTTGAACTCAGGTCATCAGCTTTGGCAACAAGCATCTGTACAAGCTGAGCTCTCACTGCCTTCCAATTTCCTTTATGAGATAGGATCTTATACCGAGCTGGGCACGCAGCAGTTGGGCTTGACACTGGCCAATGAGAGCCCAGGATCCCCTGGTGTCTGCTCCCCACCCCCAGGCTGGGACTGCAGGTGTGCACCTGGACATCCAGCTTCATGTGGGTGGTGGGGATCTGAACTCCAGTCTTTTTCCTTGAGTGGTAGGCACTTCCAACACCACCATCTCCCACCCTTCTGTTGTTTTTCCTGCTTTGGTTTTAGTTCTTTATCATCAGCCCTGAGATTTTTCTGTTTCAGCTCCCCACTCCACCCCCAGTTATCTGGCACAGACTCAGATTCTGAGCTCTGTACGTTTTCAGCTTCGTAGAATCCCTAAGCACACTTTCAAGACTCAGGCCTTAAGATTCTGTTGGCTCTTCCCCTGAGAGTTAGAGCACCAATCCGCCACACCTGCAGGAGGATGGGCCATTCTGTTCGTGGGCCCGGGGATTTCTCCAACCCTAACCTGCAGTCATCAGTTTTGGAAGTCATTGTTTGCCTTTCTTCATTTCAGAACCCATCCATCAATTTCTCGATAGAAAGATGGTGTTTACTAGTGACCTTTAGCCTTTTTGAGGTCAAGAGCCCCATGAAGCAATTTCCTGGATTTAGAAAGGTAAGGACCAAATCTTTCCCGGCTGACCTCTGAGGTAGAAGGTGAGCCTTACATTCCTAACTCACTCTCTGTAAAGTCTCTTCTCCTGTGCTGCAGTTCTAATGGTCCTCACAGCTGCCCTCGCCACTTATACAGCTCAGGCACAAAAGCCACAGGTCTTAGTGAGTCATTTAATTCATTCGCTGAACAGATATCCTCTCATCTTATGCCCTGTGCCAGTCTTTGTGACAGAGCTGAGCACTGAAAGAAACTAGAGATTCCCCAGTCTCAGATTCTCAGATTAACTGGAGAGACCCACAGAGATTAGGAGTGCTGGGATATGGGTTCAAAGCTTATAGGGAGCTTGAGTGTCGTTGGGGTAAATGACTAGGTAACACCTCAACAAATAACGTCTAAGTAATTAGGTAATGGTCACTTACGAGTTATCTTCTCAAGGGAAGAAGAGGGCTTTAGGGAAGGGAGGGCTAACAAGGCAGAGAATGTCATGCATTTTTTTTCTCATACAGAATCAAGCATGTGTGTGTGTGTGTGTGTGTGTGTGTGTGTGTGTGTCTTGTGACATGAAAGTAGAAGAGAGACAACGTGGAGAGGGAAGAAGATGTAGGAAGGGGTGTGGAGAAGAATGGAGGAGGAGTAAATAGAAGCCACATACACTAACATACATGTGTGGAAACACCATAGTGAACCCTATACTTCTCTATATGTTAATAGCGACAGTGCAAAGTTAGGAAAATAACACTTCGGGGTAAACTTAACCCAGAAGGTGAAAGTCGATACACTGAAAAAGCACATACTCAAACAGATAAACGAGAACATACCCTATGTTCACAAACTGGAAAAATTAATATCGTTTCTACTATCCAGAATGATCTTCAAATTTAGTGCAATTGCTATGAAAATTGCACTGCCGTTTTTCACTAACATGGAAAAAACAAAAAACAACAACAACAAAAACACCCAAAATTTGTTTGGAACCACAAACACTCCTAATTTAAAGACAGCAACAATCTTAATTAAAAAGAACAGAGCCGGAAGCTTCACATTTCCTGTCTTTAAACCACAATACAAATAGTGATCAAAACAGTGCACTTTGCACAAAAAGAGATGCCCAGGCTAAGAGAACAAATAGACTGCACAACCGTGTGAATTAATTTTCAACAACCATTGCCAAAGAACGCCCAGGAGAAGGATGTACTCTTCGGTAAATGATGGATAAGCACATGCAGAAGGGGATGAGGACCAGGACCAGCTCAGGGGGGAGGGGCATTTGTTGCCTGGTGAGCTATGTTCCATCCTCAGAACCCACACTGTGAAAGGAAAGGACTGTCCTCTGACCTGCAGCCACGTGCTGTACTACCCATGTGCCCATATGAATACCCAATAAATGAATGAATCAATGAACGTAATAAAAAAAATTTAAAAACAGAATGGAATTAGATCTTTGTCTTACACCACGTAAGAATCAATTCAGAATGGATGGAAGACATAAGTTGAAGATGTGCAATTATAAAGGCATGAAATGAAAATTTAAAAAAGAAGAAAAGCTCCTTAACATTGGTCTGAGTAATGTTTTTGTAAAGCCCAAAGCTCAGGCAACAAAATAAAAAGTCGATAAATGGGATTACATTAAAATAAAGTGCTCAGTATAGCACAAGGAGGGAAATTATCAGTGAAGTAGATTTGTGATCAGGGGTTAACACTGAAAATACACAGGGAGTTCTCTGGTATAATTTTTGGGGTCACTCATGGACACTATCATATCATCTACAAATAGTGATACTTTGACTTCTTCCTTTCTAATTTGTATCCCTTGATCTCCTTTAGTTGTCTTACTGCTCTAGCGAGGACTTCAAGTACTATGTTGAAGAGATATGGAAAGAGCGGGCAGCCTTGCCTTGTCCCTGATTTCAGTGGGCTTGATTTAATTTTCTCTCCATTTAGTTTGATGTTGGCTATAGGCTTACTGTATATTGTCTTTACTATATTGAGATATGTGCCTTGTATCCCTGATCTCTTCAGGACTTTAAAGATGAATGGGTGTTGTATTTTGTCAAATGCTTTTTCTGCATCTAGGGAGACAACACATGTTGGAGAGGATGTGGAGAAGGGAGAACTCTCCCATTGCTGGTGGGAATGTAACCTTGTACAACCACTTTGGAAATTAATCTGCACTTTCTTAGAAAACTAGGAATAGTGCTACCTCAAGATCCAGCTATACCACTCCTAGGCATATATCCAAAATATGCTCAAGTATACAAGGACATTTACTCAACCATGTTCACAGCAGCTTTATTCGTAATAGCCAGAACCTGGAAACAACCCAGATGTCTCTCAACTGAGGAATGGATACAGAAATTGCAGTAGATTTACACAATGGAATAATGCTCAGCAATTAAAAACAAGGAAATCATGAAATTTGCAGGCAAATGGTAACAACTAGAAAAGATCACCCTGAGTGAGGTGATCCAGAAGCAGAAAGACACACATGGTATCTACTCCTTTATAAGTAGATATTAGTCATATAATATAGGATGAACATACTAAAATCTATAGTCCTAAAGAAGCTAATCAAGAAGGAGGACCCTAGGGAAGTTGCTCAACCCTCACTTAGAAAGCAAATGGGATAGACATCGGAAAAGGGAGAAAACAAGGAACAAGAAAGACAGGAACCTACCACAGACTGCCTCTGAAAGACTCTACCCAGCAGGGTATTAAAGCAGATGCTGAGACTCATAGCCAAACTTTGGGCAGAGTGCAGGGTATGTTATGAAAGAAGGAGGAGATAGAAAGACATTGAGGGAACAGGAGTTCCACAAGGAGATCAACAGAACCAAAAAATCTGGGCCCAGGGGTCTTTGCAAAGACAGATACTCCAACCAACCATGCATGGAGATAACCTAGACCCCTTGCTCAGATGTAGCCCATGGCAGCTCAGTCTTCAAGTGGGTACCCTAGTAAGGGGATCAGGGGCTGTCTCTGACATGAACTCAGTGGCTGGCTCTTTGATCACCTCCCCCTGGGGATAGTGCAGCTGTACCAGGCCACAGAGGAAATCAATGCAGCCAGTCCTGATGGCAGCCAGTCCTGATGAGACCTGATAGGCTAGGGTCAGATGGAAAGGGAGGAGGAACTCCCCTATCAGTGGACTGGGAGAGAGGCATGGGAGGAGAAGAGAGAGGGAGGATGGGATTGGGAGGAGACGAGAGAGTGGGATACAGCTAGGATATAAAGGGAATAAATTGTAATAATCAAAAAAATAAAAATATACATAAGGAGCTCAACAATTCAATAACAGAACACGAAGGAATCTGAAGAGAAGACTGGCAAATGACTGGGTCAAACACTTCTCAAAGAAAGATAGCTGATGGCCAATATGAGACACTACTCAGCACAATTAATCACCAGGGGAAATAAATGCCAGTCAAATTTACTATGGGGTTGCTCGAGAGATGACTCATCAGTTAAAAGCTGTGCTCCTCTTGCAGAAGGCCAGAGGTCAGTTGCCAGCACCCGCTTCTGATGGCTCAGACCCCCTATAACTCCAGCCCCCAGGACATCTGCATCCCTCTTCTGTCCACGATGGGCATCGGCACACACACATGCACATACCCATACATACACATAAACAAACAACAGCCTAAATCGTAAGCAAAATCTACTATGAGATATGTCACACAAGGATTGGCAAGGACAAAAAGAAGGGACATTTTGACACTGTTGTAAAATGTAGACTCATGCAAATGTAGATTGTGCAAAACAGTATGGAAATTTCTCAAAGAAAAAGAAAAGTAAGGAATTGAACTAACTATGTGTGATCTAGCTAGTTTGCTACTGGGTGTATCTCAAAAGAAAATGAAGTCAGTATGTTGAAGAGATAGTTACAATCTCCTGCTCATCGCAACAATACCTACAGCAGCTGAGATAGCTGTCCATTGATTTACGAAGGTATAAAGATAATGTGACACACACACACACACACACACACACACACACACACACACATGGCTTACTGCTCTAGAAGTGGTCTGACCTGGTAGAGTGGTGCCGATAAATGAGTCAGACTGAAGTCTCATGCAATATCCGACTTTACTCAGAGGATCAGACGATTTACACTCTCAGGGTTAAGAGGAGTCACATGGATAAAGTGACCAGCCACATGTGGTGGGAAAGCCGCATGCTGCGAAAGCATGGTTTTCCATAGTGGCATATAAATAAGTAAAAATAGCCCGTCGTAATGAGTAATCCCAGCTAAGCTCCACTACCCTTGAAAGGGGCACAAAAACACGTTCCAAGAACAATTCCATGTTTTGAAGAAAAAAGACTCTTGTCTTGTTTCCTTGAAGTTTTCTCCCAAGCACTTAGAACTGTATTCCTGTTCTGACAGGTATATGTATACACGATGAAAATCATATATATATGCATATCTATATGTATGCATTTCAATATTTAAAAGAAAAAATGAAAGAAAAAATGCTCTTTGTAGCCATATGGATAATGTGGAAGCAATATATTTTATGAATTAAGCCAGGCATAAAATACTTTAAATTGTACATGATCTCACATGCATGTTCTTGTGGTTAGAATGAGAGATGTCCTGTAAGAATGAGACATAGGCTCCTGTGTTTGAGCGCTTGGTCCCCAGCTGGTGGCACTGTTTTGGGAGGTTGTGGAGCCTTTAGCAGGTGGAGCCTTGCTGGAGAAAGTGGGTCACTGCGGTTGGGCCATGGGGTTTTATACCCAGGCCTCGTGCCCATTCACTCTCTGCTTCCTGACTGTCAGTACAACGTGACCAGCCAGCCTCCTGTTCCTGCCACCATGCCCTCTCTGCCTGCTGCCATTCTTCCCTCATCCTGGAACAGTAATCCAAAAATAATCCTTTGTGTTCTTGAGTTGCTTTTGTCACAGTATTTTATCTGAGCAATTGGAAAATCAACTAGGACATATGCAAAATCTAAAAAAGTGAACTCAAGGAGTAGGGGTAGAATTATGATTGTCAAGGACTACGCTGGAGAGATGCTGTGCGAAAGACACAAAATTTCATTTAGATAGGAGAAGTTTCAGAGCTCTATTCTGTAACACGGTGCTTATAGTTGATAATTCAGCACTAAATTATACGTTTGAAAATAGCTAGGAACATAGATTAAGTTTTCTTACCTTAGGAAATGTTGTCTGTTAGCTAAAGTAATGCATGTCAGCATGTTTGCATATTTCAAAATATGTTGAACATGATCAGCATACACCATCATTACATCAATTGAAATATTTTTTTAAAGAATGTTAAGTGAGCCAGATTCTCTGGTGCATGCTTGTAATCCCAGCACTCGGGGAGCCAGAGGCAGATGGATCTCTGTGACTTTGAGACCAGCCTGATCTACAAAGTGAGTCCAGGTCAGCCAAGCCTACACCGAGAAACCGTTTCTTGAGAAACAAAAACAAAACAAAACAAAAAAACAGCAAAAACAAAAACAAACAAAAAAGAATGTAATCGATAGGATAAAAACCCATGTTAATTCTCTGAAATTCACCCAAGTTTATGCCTGCACAAATATCTAGCATTCCTGGGAATAATTACAATCTAGAGATCATCATTTACTAAGGAAACTTCACTTCTGCTGAGATTCCACTCCACTTCGTGGTCATCACCCTTATCCTCACAGCTGCTCATCATTTGCTCCCTTGATCGAATGGGGACTGAATGACTTCTTATCCCATTCCTCTATGTTCAGTACTTGAGATTACTTCTGGAATTCCATGATTCTTCGGGAAAATACAGCCAGGATGTTTGTTTCACCAACACTGTTTATATCATATGTCACATGATATCAAAAATGAAAATGAGCATTTTATTCTTAGCAAACACGACCATTCTCTTCTCTCAGGTTATGTCACTCAACATGATAGAAGTTTATGCTTTTCCACACACTGGATCAATTGTCTTTCCATACAACATTTTTGTGTATGCCTCTCTCTACATTATAAAGTAAGTTTTAATATCTTAATTTTTTTTTAGGTATGGAAATTGAGAGCCTCACGAATGAAGTAAGACCCAGCAGAGTTGGAAATGAAGCTTCAGTTGTCTCCTGGTTCATCACTAGGCACCTGAAACTTTGCGATAACATCCAGTTTTCCCAGAAACTCCAGTGGCAGACCTTCAGCTCCTCTTCCTGTGTGGTAGCCTGGTTCTAGTACTGAGTTGTGGTGCATTTTACTAAATCATCAGTTAGGATAGCATATTCAGGAAAAAGAAATATTTCTTGGAAGAACTCAAGGCTTACTCACTCTGTCTTGCTCAAACGGCTTTTTCTAGTAGTTGGCTTTCAAGTAGCACACTGGACTTAAAACTTACTGAGCTCAAAGATGCTCTCCTGAGGACATATTCTTTCTTTTAATTGAAGTCTTCATCATTGGCTGACTTCCAAGTGGTCTACCAGATGTCTTTTTCTTTTCTATAGCTAGCCGAAGCAGATTATGTGTAACATTCCAAATCATTGTTCAAGTTGTTATACGGTGCTAGCAGCCAGATTTCTTAGCAAACTACAGGGCAAAGGCCAAAAGCATACGTCCAGAAGCAACAAATAATCCTTTAGAAGACATTTTTAAAGCTTTTCTTGAGCAAACTATCCCTGTGTGTATGTGTGCATGCACACACGCTCACACAAATATAAGTGTTCATAGTCTTCATTTCAGTGGTTAAGCCTGGATTTTTCTAAATTTTTAACATGGATGTCACTTTCCAAAGATAGGCCTCAAGGAACATAGTGGTCTCCTAACTAGGACCAAAAGAAATCTTCTTCACGAAACTTTGTATTCTCTCCTATGAAGTTTGCAGAAAAGTTCTCATTGCCTTGTCTTTTTCTGTTCTCTTCTCTCTTGTTGTTCTTTACGCCCTGGTTTATTTTATACCGTGAGATAAACACAGTGAGTCTGTAGTAGCAGGGAGCTGTTTAAAGTGCATTCCATATTTGAAGCAAACTGCATACTTTATTCGTACTTCCCAGAAGAACTCCTAGTACTTAATAGAGGCCAAAAAAAATTATCAAGTCAATTAAAATTATAGTCACACATGGGCCTGTCTTACTCTTCACCCAGACTTTTAGAGTCAAAGTGACCTTTGCCCCTAACTTAAGTGGCACGTGATGGTGAGGCTCATTTTACTTTCCTGTTTCACAGAGGAGCGAACCAATTAAACATATAATAGAACAGATGGGAATTTGGACTTTATGGGACTCTGGGAGGGTCCAAGAACCTCCTGAGGCCTGCACTAAAGTGAAGACTGGAAATCTCCATATCTTAAAGAGTTTTGCTAGCCTCAAGTGACAGTGTTAACACAGTGTTAGGCCGCCCTTTCAACAAAACTGAACAGGAGAAAACCAACGAAAGCCACCCCCCACTGCCCACTGACTGACCAAAGCAGCAGGTCTGTTGTGTGGAGGGGGAAAGGGGCCTTGCTGGGGGAGGTGGCAGTTTCCTAATGAAGTGTATTGTTTGAAGAGTTTTATTGAGCGTAGGAGAAAGAGAGGAAGAAGGAGAAGGAGGAAAAGAAGGCTTTTTTGCTGAACATTTATTTGGAAGTTCTGGGCAGATTAACTTTCGGTAAAAGTCAGAACTAAAAACTTTATTGGGAATGCTACATACACTACAAAGACCAACAGGAGAATTTAAGTGAGATGTGATTAGTATGAAGAAAGTTACATTTATTGTACTCTTATGTATAATTGATCACTTGAAAGGCCTTTTGTAACTATAAAAGAGACAGCCTATTAAATTGTTTTACCCGGAGGATTATACAAATTTGCGGGTATCAGATTGGATCACCAGCCTATTGGTTTCTTAGCAGCGTTAAATCATCAAGGTGCTTATTTTCATTCATATATCTTCCTCCTTATTTATTATGAACTGAATAACTCCTCCCCACCTTAGCTTTACTTTTAAACATCAGAATCAATGGTTCAGTCTCTTCACCAGTAAAAAATGAGATTGGTGAGTGTGGCTCTACAGGTCACCTTTGACAGTGCTTAAGACAGGAAATAATACTTGAGACTTTCTGTCACAGTCTGTGGAAAAAGTCAGAGGCCACCAGCATCTCCTGGTTCCGGGGCAGGGGCCCTATGCTCTTTGTTTTGTGTTGTATAAGTTAGCTGGGCTCCCCCCTGCACCTTCCCATTATCCAGATAGGAATGTGCTGGGTAGGAAAAGTTAAATTATGGACAGCACTTGGCACTTGTACACAACCAAATTGACTCCTATGCTTATGACACAAAGGTGGTTAAGGCTGGCTGCCATTTCTTATTTATTTCAAATGGTCCAGGGAACACATAAGCTTGAATATAGCCCGTAGATGATTCTGGGGGGCACAGCTGCAAGCCACAGCCTGCATCACAGAGCAATGGAACCTGATCTGTCATTGTCTTCCCTCTTGATTTACGTTTTTCATTTGGAGAAATCCACATGGCAGACCTCTGTCTGGAGAAACGTGGATTTGGAATCAGACGGTTGTGCTCATGTGTGAAACTTCTCTACTTAAGCACTTCGAGTTTCTTCCAGACCCTATAACATCTACCCAGCCTCTCGTTTTAGAGAGGCCGCCCAACTTTAGAAAATGCTTGCTGCCAAGGGCACTACCACTGTCTACTGTTCCTTTTGTTTGTAAAGCAGTCTTTGTGGTATGCTGATTTCTGCTCACTACCAGATCAATTCCACTTAGAATTTTAACTGAGAGGTCAGAAGGTGTGTGGGTATCTATAAATCTAGAGCTCTGTCAGTCTATTCCAATTTAAGAGAGAGAGGGAGAGAGAGAGAGAGAACATGTGCTAAATAAATGGCACACATTTTTAAACGAGGTCTCTCAGTTACTGTTAAACTTAAAAAAATGAGATATTAAAGCTAAAAAAATGGTAACTGCTAAAGATCATTTTGTGCTTGGGATGATAATTGCTTTATGACATTTTGGTGTCATTATAACACGAAATGAGGAGGGCAAAATGTTTCCAGAGTGTTTCTTTGGAAGCCCTGTTAGGAAGCTATTAAAAGTCATGATGATGCTGGCAAAATGATTTCAGCATGTGCGTCTGCATACCTGCTCAGGAGAGAGCCAGGAGCTGAGGCTACAAGGCCAATGATTCCAATGTGTGTCCTTGAGAAAGGATTTTCCCCAGTTCTGCGCTGTATTCAAACTGAACTGGAAAACTAAACTCACAAGCAAAAATGTCAGGGGTGGGGGAAGGAGGGCATTAGTCCCGATTACCGTGTCACGGTGAAATAAGACAATCACATGAGTCATAAGCATGAGACCTGAACTCCACCCCAACGAGCCCATCTGTGTGACGATGCTCTCTCCGAGCTGAGATGGTCTAATTTCGCTCACCAGTATTAGCAATGCAGTTCTTTACTGAACTTAAAAAACAAAGTGGTTTTACGTATCAAGAAGTTTAAAAGCAGTATGTTCTAGGCTAAAGAGGACGCCGCATGAATACAAGAAAAAAAAAGGTATTTACTTTAGAAGATTGAAAATTCAGTGACTCAAGCCTCAGGAAGAAATGCTGGCACAGTCTTCATTATTGCCCCCAGAAATGGCAAACGCAAGCCTGCTATGGAGGCTGCCAAGAAAACCTCTCAAACATAGTTAAGGATCACAAGCAGGCACACACCGATCCTCCACACCTCTCACGATCTCTCCTATTTTCCCCAGATGTTACCTCTTGCTGTGTAATCTTCTCATCCAAAGGGGCCCTAAGACTTGGAACATCTGGGATGTTCCCTGATAGGAGTCAGCGCTCAGAGGAAAACAGGGTGAAAGCTAACGCTCACCCCGGCAGTCCATAAAACCAGGCTCACGTTTCAGATGTCTGCCAGGAGGTCAGGGTGTGGAAGAGGCAGCCCGTTTTCACAGTCTTCTGGGCCTGTCGTGTTTCTTTCCGTGCAGAGTGGAGTCTTGTTTTGTGTGCATCCCTTTCATTTGTACAGGTTTGTATGTGTGGTCTTACTATGTACTGTGATGTCTTCGAAACTGCGGTGACTGTCTACATAGTTCTTATGACAGGACAATGTGAGATTTATTTAGCCGCTACTCAGAAATAAAAAAAAAAGTAAGAAGTTAGTTGAGATTAATATCTCCTATCATGAACACAGTGGGGAAGGCTGGTCTTACCGGCTCCCGGCAGCAGAGTGCCAGGAGACCATTAGGCAGCATGCCACCATCTTTCTCCTCTCATGGTAACACACACATTTCCCCCAAACCCTCTCTTCTGCCTCAGTTACGTGACAAGGTGAGTAATCTCCATGATCAAACAAAAGATGAATGGCACCGAGTAAGCGGGCTGAGGTCTGCTTACACCAACGGTATCGTGGAAACGAGATCTGAATATGCACTTCATGTCTTGTTTTGAATCCCCAATTTTACCCAATTCTGTTTTGTTTTTTAAAACAAAATAATTGTGGTTTTAGATCAGCAAGACATGAATCTGAAAGAAGAAAGAAAAGGAGCCCTATTCAATTTCAACCCAATTGCAATCATGTGCGGCTTGTACAAAGATGGTCCCATAAGGTTCCATCGGTGGGCCACATTGTAGCTGTCTGAGGTTTGTAAGCGCGGTCTACATGCTATTTGTACAACAATGAACAGGACATTTCTCAGAATGTGTATATATATATGTGTGTGTGTGTGTATGTGTGTGTGTGTGTATACACACACACACACATACACACACACACACATATATGGTGGTTACCACTAGTCACATAATGTGGGTACAGCTGACCTCTGGTCCTCCTGCAAGAGCCGCGGGCACTCTTTCCCAAGAAGCATCTCTCCAGGCCAACAGTTTGTGCTTCCCCTTGTTTTTAGAATTATTGATGCTTAGATTCACTGACATGTAGGGAGAAGATTCCCCTTCCAGGAACAGATCTGTGAGACTTTTCTGACTCCATGAACCCCTTCCACCTTGCTCAGCAAAGCTATCAAAGCCCTCAGAGAAGATTACGTTTCCTTTCTTTGCTGCTTAATGTATTTCAGAAGCCCCTCCGAGGAAGTGATGCGCTAACCAAGTGATATTGTTATTAAAGTTATTATATGCATATGCACTGCCACTTACTTTTGAAGAGTAAATATTTGTACTAATTATATCAGTGTCATCCACTGTGCTAATTATATCAATATCAACATGTTGATATTGCTATAATTAATTAGCACAAAGCTTTACTCCTCAAAAATACATGGCGGCATCGCTGATTCATTCACTGCGAGGGGAACGGGAGTGAAGTACGTGCTATGGTGCTATATTTAGGCCCTGATATGCAATCAGCTTTAATAATTACTTCATACTGTAGGTGGCCTTAGACAAGTAAAATGATGTTTTTCTAGGTTTCCTGGGATTTGGATGCTAAGAGGAAAATCATTTCTCCCAACATTCTACATCGTGCTTAACTGACTTTTCAAGAGTAAGCTGCCCATAATTAACCCTGAAGACCCCAATAGGACGATAGGCAGAAAAAAATTAAAGTGTTAAGATGTAGAGAAAGGAGTTCTCTCAACTAACTGCCTTCTTTATTCAATGGTACTCTGCCTGTGAGATTTTGATAGGGAAAACTACCCAGCTATGAGAATCAGAAAGGCAACAGAAAAAAAAAAACTAGAGTGATGGGTACTGAGTTCAGTTTGAGGCCCCACATTATGTGACAAACTCTTTGAACTTACACAGCAAACGATATTAGATGTGGTGGCTAATCTTCGTTGTCAGCTTGACACACCTGGGCAGACGGACCCTCCAACTGAGGGATTGCCTCAATCAGACTGACCCGAGGCCGTGTCTGTGAAGCACTTTCTTCATCGCTGACTGATGCGGGAGAGCTCTGTCCACTCGTGGCCCTGCCCCTCCTAAGCATGTGAACATGGCTCGTAGAAGAAACCCGAGCAAGCCAGAGGGACTGAGCCAGACAGCAGCTTTCCTGCCCCTGCTCCTGCCTGAGCTCCTGCCCTGACTTCCCTCAATGATGGATCTTGCTCAGGACATGTAAGCCAAACAAACACTTTCCTCCCCAAGTTGCTTTTGGTCATGGTTTTTATTGCAATAACAGGAAACCAACTTAGGGCTATATAGTTTTCATTTATTGTTCTCCCCATGAGGAGAGCACAGTGCAGAGGGTTTTTCATGAAACCTTACTGGATATTCACTCTCAACTTCATAAAACACAGTAATTCTTGTTTCACAGGTGAGAAAACTGAGACTCAAGGAGCACAGAACATCTGTCTCCAATGTATGGCTCCTGCCTGGAACAGCCTGATCTAGTCACATCTTTGTCCCACTGCCCTTTCTGCCTCGGTAGTGGATGCGCACAAATAACACAGGAAGAGGCATTCTGGGGACCTCACTTCAGGAGGGCAGGAAAGGCCATGCCTGGAAGCACACAGCCTTGCCCCTATAAGTCTGGGTGGGCCCGCCTAGAGAGACATATAACACCAACTGTGCAGCAACCGTGAGGTCAGAAGCAGAGCGAGGATGCAGCCCTTCCTTCCAACCTGGATTCGTGAACCCTTGAGGAATGGTTCAAAAATGATAGCAGCAAATCACAGGCCAAATTAGGAAAATGGTGTTTAATGTTACATTTTATCTATTCTTTGAGAATTTCATGCATGTGTAGAGTGTTCTTTGATCATACTCAACTGTTTGTTTTCTCTGGCCCTCTAAAGACTTGACGCCTCTGCCTATCAGTCGGGTTTGCTCTCTGCTGAGGCACTGGCTCCTCCTTCACTGTGGCATGGTTCCTTTCTTCGCACATGACCCAACCTCGGTGAGTCTGGGCTGGCGCTTAGAGTTCTGCATGATGCTCTTCTTCTTCTTTTTTTTTTTTTTATTACTTCATTTTATTTAATCACTTTGGATTCCTGTCACAGCCCCTCCCTCCTCTCCTCCCATTTTTGTTCTCCCACCCTCTTTCTCCTTCCCCCCTCCACTTCTCCTCAGAAAAGGGGAGAGACCCCCTTCCTACCCTACCAACCTGCCCTGACACATCAAGTCACACCAGGCCTAAACACATCCTCTCCCACTGAGGCCAAACAAGGCAGTCCAGCTAGGAGAGAGTGGTCCAAAAAATGTTCCTCTTCTAAGCGTTCTTCCTCCGACCCAATCCCCTGCTCGACATTTGTACCTTCTTCACACTGAAGCTGTTTTCTCCCCTCCATCCTCTGGCCTTTGCCTCTCCACTTCCTCCTCCACCTTCTCTCACCTTTGCTGTTTCCCTTCATCTGCCCATTTGGCTTAGAGGACACTGCCTTCAAAGAAGCATTTGTAAGTATTGTAGTACTTTGAATATGTGTTTTTATTTCTTTCCCTGTGGAGTTAGCAGCATCCATGGTCATGGTCAGAGTCAGCGCTTAAAAGTGCTTTTCATCTTCAAAGAACCCCGTGTTAGATGGGGCCCTTAAGGTGGGCTTTGCTCGGAGGCTGCTCTGGTCAGGTAGCTAAATGCATTAATTAATGACATGTGCTCTGTCTCAGACAAGGGTCACAAGACAGATTTATGGCATCCTTTGATTTCTTCTGACCAGTTTTGTCCTTGTCATGCCTTCAAAAGCTATAGTCCATGACATGCCTTTCTGGTGGGTGACACTTCAAAGTGCTACATGCTCCTGGGGGAAGGTTCTCCATTCAACACTTAGGGCTGCCTTGCTCTTCAGTGCAGTCACACAGGGAAGCCATCCTTCAGAGACTTGACTCACAAATGTCCCCCCCCCTTTCTTTTCATATTCTTCTTGTCAATGAATGTCTCAAGAGTAAAGCCAGCCACTATACTGTCCTTATCCTGTAGGGACAATCACGTAGACCCTTCCTTCTACCTTGTGTTTGTTCCTATTTCAAGCCGTCCCTCCCATCCTCCAGATCTGCTTGGCTCATGGGGTAGAGAAACACCCTTGGAAAGCAATCACAAAGCACACAGGACCTCCAGTGTGTCACTTCCTCATCACTCCCTCTACTCCCTCTGTTCCTCCGCTGCCCGTGGAAGACTCTCCTTCTTCCTCTCTCTGCTCTTCCCTGTTTTCTTTCTTTTCATTCTTGTCATTCTCCCTCATCCCTCCTCAGTCATCTTTCCTTTCCTTCCTCTTTCTCCTCTGAATGGGCAGATCCAGTAACTCACCCTGAGATAAAAATAGTCAGAGCAGGATTTGAACACCAAGCTGAGTGATTCGTGAGCCTGCCATTCCTTTCTCAGTTTCGAAACTTTCTCCGTTCATTCAACTTGTAACACAGCACAAATCACCGATAAGCCATTGTTGTACATCCTCCGAGAATGTCACTCCATCTCCCCAGGCCCATCCCCTCATCCGTAATGCAGAGGGGTTAGTCCATGCTAATAGGATCTTCTGGTTCAATTTAAGCCTGTAGGTATGATAATTAGAAAGAAAGCATCAGTGTCCTTGTTTCAATACAAGGCTAATAACTACCTCATAAGTTTGGGGTAATAATTACATTAGAGAATGCACATAAGACTCAGCATGACTTTCTCACACAGTAATTATGTAAAAAGAGATCCTTGCCATTCATATATTGTGAGACTACTGAGGTCAAACACTTTGCTAGGCGCTTAAGTTTTCAATTTTTTCTTTGCCCCAGTGGGGAGAGAAGGGGATCCCATGACTTTTTTTACATTCTGATATGTAACTTCTCTTCACCCTATGTGAGATGCCTTTGGGCATAAGTGACTGAAAGCAAATGGCTATATTTTGGGGCCAGAAATCTTTCCAGACTTTACAACTAATGCTTATAGGCAGTTACCAAAGGGAATCTGCTCATAATACTCTTTCCTGGAAAATCATCCAAGGTTGAACCACTTCCACAAATAGGACCAGGAAAGTTCCCATGGTGCTGAAGCATGTGTTTCCAGGGGTGAGGGGTCAAGTGCTGCTCCCTTTTCCCAGGGGGAAGCCCAAGTTATCCCACGGGCCACAGGGTACAAGGAGAGTCGATGTGGTTTGTGGGAAAGCTAAAAGTACTGGTCTGGGAGACCTGGCTTCTCCTCTAGCTCTGTACCACCCTGCTGGGATTCTGGGAAAGCCACTGTACCTGTCCAGTGAGAGGAACCATTTCCAGGCTCACTGAGTCAGAGCCACCCGGGAATTAAACAAAACTGCCTCGGCCCCTCATTAAAGTTTCTGATTCAGTCGCTTTGGAGTGGGGCCCAGGCATCAGTAATTTTTTAAAACTTGCCAGGTCATTTTAATATGCAGCCAGCATTGAAGCCATTTTGGTTAGATAAAAATTCTATAATCTTCTAGGTTAATCATGACCTCTTATTCTCTAAATTCAGCTTTAAAAGTGAAGCCTGAACACAGATACTGGTGTCTAACGCAATATTCTTTTCCATAAATCTCTGAGCCACTCTCCTTTTCTGTGGAGTTAGTACCATTTTGTGTGTCTGACATGTCCACAATCACATGCCTTCTACATACATAAGCTGCTTGAAGATGCTAACAAGCGGCAGCTGGATTCCCGTGGGCTCAGCTGCTTCGAAGCTCAAGAGTCTCGCTGCCTCAAATTCACCCCGTCCTCTGGGGCATGGTCAGAAGCTCGGAGTACTTTTCCATCTGGAAAAGCCACTGGGAAGGACGACTCTGTGACTACAGCAGATGAGGCATTTGGCTGACCTTCCTGTCTCTGCTGATAACTGCCCAGGGACTGGGTGAGAACCAGCCTTCTTTGCAACCCCAGCATTATTCTTTTTATTCTTTCTACTCAACTCACCCATAATTCCAAGAGGCAAGGGGAGCCACCATTAGAGTACAAGGGGAGATAGCTATTTTCTTTGGTATTGACTCTGGAGAGAGAAACAACATTCATAGGTACTCAAAAGATTTTCTTCCGAGTACGTTGTAATATCATAATTTTTCAGAGATATGTAAGTTAATTTCTCCTGAACCCAAATATTTATTCACAGTCCATTTCTTTCCAGAAAAGATTTAAGACAAAAGTTGGATAGATACCAAAACATATCTCTTTTAGACAAAGGCTAGATTGATGGTTTGCAGAACTGTCTAGAAAAGCAGCTCCCTTGTTTGCATCTGTGGGATGCCGGTAAGCCATTTCTAGACTCTCTGCAAAACATTAGTTTTCATATCAGGGTCCTATCACTCTCTCTACTTCTCCTCCATCTTCAAGCATCGCAGCATCTTTGAGAGTCATTGAACAATATAGTGTGTGAGGAGGAAACTCACTCACAGAGTGGGATCCAGGAACAGGAAGTTATCATAAAACGATTATAGCCTCAGAGAAACTAGTTCTTAACTCTCTGACAAGTAACATTCACCAACGTAAGGAATTTCCAGCATAATTTTCCTGTTTTAACAAAACTGTTGGGGTGATTTATTTTGTTGTTGTTGTTCAGAGTGTAAGGGTTGTCTTTGTATTATTATTCAAATGCTGATTTTCGAACCAGCAAGAGAGCTGAGTACAGGTTGGACTTTCTATTGTTATTCCTTTGGCTGTATCATATTTTGTTAACACTGCCTCCAACACCTCCTTAATTAACCTGGTTGGATTAATTAAGAACTGAATGGTCTGTTGCAAAGGCAGGAGATTATAGGCAGGACTTTCAGCAGAGACAGGAACTCTGGGAAAGAATCAGGAGGATTTCCACAGCCAGGCACGGAGGAAGAAACAATGCAGGGAGTAAGAGACTGAGAGGCAACCAGGCACATGGCAGGATGTGGAGTAATATAAATGTGACAATTTCAGCCAAGAGTTAGTTGGGAACAAGCTGAAGCTAAGGCCAAGATTATATAATTAATAAAAAAAATAAAATAAAATCTCCATGTCATTATTTGGGAGCTGGTACTACAAAGAAAGTCCCGTTTTACAAAACGGACTTTTATGTCCTATCCTCATTGACGGTACTGTGCCATGTTCACATAACTGTAGACGTCACAGAAATCACAAAGATGGACAAATCCTGATACTCTAAGAGAGTTTCTTGCTTTGGGGAAATTGCTTTCTGGTATATGTCTACAGTCCTGCCCTAAGTTTCCAAGCAGTGTCCTCTGCTTTGAGGATTACTGTGGTAAACTGTGGAGAGCAATGGAGATGTCAAATGACCTCATTCAGCAGGCGAGAAATCTAAAGCCTAGAGCCATTTCACAACTCACCCAAAGGCAGGTGGCTAGTCAGAGGCGAAGCTTGGCATAGAATGTGCAGCCTCTTCCCACCGTATTCTCCAAGGTTCTGTCAGGGTGTTAGAGAATGTCACCGAGTGAGGCTGCGGAAGAAATGTTTAACTATGAACTCGACAGGAAACAATGGAATCAAAACAGGGAATGACGTGTGCAAGTCCAGATCCGGTACCTAGAATCCCAGCAACACTGAACTTGACTGTGACTTCTGCAGTTCCGGCTCTGGTGCCATGAGCTGAGGATGCAGATGATCAGGCTCTGAGGACTCTTCCAAAACTGTCACGTTCGTAACTGACACTTCCCTGCATTTGATTGTGCTATGTGATGCACCACCCAAAGCACTCAGCCTGTTTACTGAATTGAATCACAAAGTCACTGCTGACTTGACTCACCCAAGGGCTGCCGAAGCACGGAAGAATCTAACATCATCAACCTCTGTGTGTGTGTCTGCCTGGTTCCACTAACTAAACTACTCTCTTTCTGAGAACAAAAAAAACTATGGCCCCATTTCCTTTGTATCCTTGACAGTGGTGATGAATATTTATTCCATGAATGAGCACTTGGCCTTACTGACCCGCTAGGGGAAGTACAAAGATGATAAAAAGGAGTGCAACCGTATCCATTCAGTCAGCCTCAGAGAAGTACATTCAGTCCTTCCCAATCTTTGGATTCAGCCACAGTCTGAAAATGTTTTATAAAATTGCATCTGCACTGAACACTCCAACTCATTTCCCCGCATCCCTGCCCTAAACAATACAAGTATTTACATAGCATTTGCATTGTATTAGGTATTTGAAGTCATCCAGAGATGACTGAAAGTCTATGGAGGGCGAGGTAGGTTACATGCAAATGCTACACAGTCTTCTATGAAGGACTTGAATATCCTTAGATTTTGGTACCCACAGGGGTCCTGGAACCAATTCCTCAGTGATAGGAAGGCATGACATTACTGCAATTCTAGGACACCTAAGCCATTTTTGCTTCATCCTGAGAGCTGGAACTTACTGAGAAGCATTTATCTCAATAATGAATGAGGAGGATGGTTCAGACTTAATATGCTTCAGAGAAAGACTACTTCCAATGTGAAGGAATGGGTGATATGGGTGATTTTATTGGAAGACATCATGAAAATAGTTTTCGAAGTAAGTAATGCCAAAATTTATGATGCACATTTTTAACGTAAGAGAGAAAGAGAGACAGAGAGCTATCTATGGCTATAAGACGTCTTATCAAGTAAAAGCGCTTGTTACCAATCCTGACAACCTGAGTTCAGTACTGAGACCCACATTGTGGAAGAGGAGAACCAACTCATGCAAGTCGTCCTCTGACCTCTGCACATATGCTGTGGTACATTCCCCCCCTTGCCCAAACAAACAAATAGAAGTATAAAACAAGAAAAAGAGCCATCCCACTCATACAGCAATGAATAATGTCTTTTTATATAGTTTTTCTGAAGCCCCAGGAAAATTCCTTTGAAAGAGATTGAGAATAATCAATAGAGAGAAAGCTCCCTCTTGTAAATCTAATCCAAATCTTGTTACTCTGTTTTCCCCCTGATAAAACTGTTCTGTTCTATGGAAATCCTTCCTACAGTGTTTAGTGGCATTTTGTTTTTCCTTGCCTTTCTTATGGATAAGGAATAAAACTGTATGTCTATCACTTTGCTCCTTTGGCTTCTCAAACACATTCCCTTAGAGGCAGAAAAATGCTTCTCCCCCACATTCCTGCCTGGGTCTTTTGGCTTTCTTTTTTAGGATTTTTTTTTTTAGTCTTTTATTTTGTTTGTTTGTTGTTTGTATTTGACTTTATATATCAAGATCACTGAGGGTTTAGCTAGAAGCAACAGCTTCAAGTGTAGGGAAAGCACACCTTAGATTCTGTAGGCACCTCAATTCTAGGGTGTGTGTGTGTGTGTGTGTGTGTGTGTGTGTGTGTGTGTGTTGTTTTGAGACACTGGCCTTGAGTTCATGAAGCAAGCTAGGCTGGATGAACAGTGAGCCCTGGGAGCCACACCTGCCTCCGTCTCCTTGGTGCTAAGGTAAGAAATGCACTGATAACATGACTTATTTCACTTGGCCCTGGAAGATGGAACTCAGGTCCTCATGCTTTAAGACAAGCATTTTACCAACTCAGCCATCTCCTTAGTCCATCAACCTTGAGCATTCACATATTCAATAATATGTGAAGTCTCAAAGACCTTTTACTTGGCCACATCTTTCCTGAGACAATTTTACTATCTTTCTTGCTTTCTAAATCATGGACCACAGAATGTTTACTGACTTCCATCTTCATATCTACAAAGATCTCTTAGTTCTGAGCACTAGATTGACATTCAGAAAACCACCTTCCCACCAGGGACAGGATTGGCCAGCTGACTATCTCTAAGGGCCCACAGATGCAGACGGGCCTTTGAACTGCTAAAGGAACAGCACTGCGAAGGAGAAAGCCGCTGGCCATGCTTGTATCCAAACCTCAGTTGGCTGCTATCATCTAGGGGGCTTGGAGACAATGCCAGCTAAAGGGGAGTTTTATGACAGTGACTCATGGCAAGTAAATTTCAGGTAGATTTCAGCGCTTCATTGCAGGAGACTAAACGTCAAGAAGGAGAATAGGAGCTCTGAGTTCTCACAGTTCTGCTTTGCTGATGGCCTTGTCTACAAGAGAGGCCTCGTGGTAACATCAAACAGCAGGCTAGTCATGGGCAGTGTAGATCTCCCCTGGATCATGTATTCTCCAAGTTAGAGAGTCCTGCTGTGGGTTCCGTGGAATGTGCCCTGTTCCAGGATCCACAATATTCCAGCCTCAGTAACAAAGGCAGGCTTTGGACAGCATTTTGAAACAATAGGGCTCTGGCTTCATTTCCTACCCCATCTTCCTGCTTCCTATGCTGAAAGGCTACAGGCAGAGCTTCACCCTCTGTCCAGCCACTGAGAGAAGTAGGACTCCCTGTCCTCGAAGCCTTACCTTCTAACCATCTTCCTGTCCCGAGTTAATAAGGGTTTAAGCCCAGCCAAAGGAGTCCTTCAATTTGGTTAATTTGATTGGCTAAGAATGGGTGAATTCATCTTTAGAAGGACCACTTACCATATCAGATTCTGGAATTAGAAGCCAGTGGCTCTCAGTCTCCACGATGTTACAATGTGGGGCTGGTTTCCATTGAAACAGACGCAGTTACTAAATGGAATGGATCAGTTCTCCCAGCAGGCACCAGAGGAACAGGTTAAAATGGCCTGGTAGTCTCTGAGCCTTGGATTCATTGTTTTCAATGACATTGAAAATGTCTGCATCTATGTCTTTTATCGTGTCATGTACTGGGTTGCATGCCTATACTAAGAATCTGCGTCAAGACAAGGCTGTTCCCAATTGCCAGCCTGGCTGCAGGGTCTCATGATTGCTCAGTGAGAGGCACCTAGCCACACCTTACTCCCAGACACACCCAGCCTCTGAACAGACCCAGCTGCCGTGGCCTGTGCCAAGCTCCAGCTCACGTTTTAAGTAACACTAATTGGAAGTGAATGTCTTATAAATAATCCATCCCCATATTCTTTGACAAGCGTGTACACTCAGCAAACCAAGACCAACAGAGTGTGCTCAGAGGGGCTCAAGGGGAAGGCCAGCGACATCTGTGACCCTTCAGTGCCCACAATGACAAAACGCTGCCGATGTAAGCCGGACTGTTTTTCTTGTCTCTTCAATCACGCTCCCTGTCCAAGTTCCGTTGACTCCTAGTTAAATATGAAGAACTCACATGAAGCGATCACTCTTGCTTACTTTCTTCCCTTTCTCCCTCCCTTTCTTTCTTTACAAAACGTGATTGGGGGTGGGGGACAAGAAAATGAACACTTGGCTTTCACGTGTTTTAGGGGGCCCAAGCAGGTCTGAGTAATTGGAACCAATTAACTTAAGTGAAGATCTCTAACGCCGCATTTCATTCAAGTGTTTGGCATTTTCAGGAGAAGGCAGTAATTATGTTGCCTGGAAAAATAATTGGCGGTTTGAAGCCACCCAGTTGTACAGAACCCCTGGAAATACCTGCATGCTCCGAGAGCAATAGAGGACCTGGTGATTCCTAGGACCCATTCCCCAAATTCCTTCTACACTTATTTTGTCTCTTGCATCTGTTCTTTCAAAATCTCATAGTTCTGCAGTGCTGTTCAGGGAGTGGGGGAGGGGGGAGTTGGAGCTGAATTTTCCATATTCATGCCCTCAAATAGACCCTCAGAGGTCCCCTGTGGGTGGGAAAGAGAAACTCAAGCCCAGTACAATAACATACGCTTCTGGGGTCTCCATGCTCCTCAAATCTATTTTTAAAAAGCATGCTTTAGTAAATTATATATAACATATAGCACATCGTGAATCTATGTGTACAAAATGATGAAACGGAATCTCTTCAGGCTGGGAATGTCATTCCCTTTCTTTCTCCATATAAGTTTACATCAAGAGTGAACCACACAACTGTCCCTTGAGAGGCTGGCCCTCCTCTAGTGTTGAGGTCGCTACTACCTGTCTCCCCACTTGGCTTCTGTGCAGAACCCTGACACTGACCACGGAGTGTGAGCATTTAGGATGATGCTATTTCTGTATTTCTCAGGCATGGTCATGTTGGAGCCACCTTGCGTGGTGGTTCTGTTCCCCCATCACTTTCGCTGATGCACGGATGTGAGTGTTCCCCTTGCTGATATGGAGGAGAACGAACACACTGGACAGACCAAACTTTGGAAGCCAAACCTTCAAAGTCACATTGGAAGTCACAGCAAAACCAAACCAAATACGAGAAGGTGTTATATAGTGTGCCTGACCCCTCGGGCCTCAACAGGAAAGAAGCAAACGTGTTTGCTGTATCATATGTTTATTGCATCCTCCTAAATTCTGGAAGTGTCTCCCTTGGGACCTCCCTTTACACAAGACTACCACCTCTTCGGGAACATGGAATGAAGATACTAAATTTCTTCTATCTGGTTCTCCTTAGTTGGTCCATGGCGGTCACCCAAGCTCAATGTGGCTCATCTAAGTCACAGGAATATCAGTAAATGGAGAGGGGAGTGAGACTTTGATGCTTGGAAATGAAAGAAATGCCCACAAACTGAAGTCTACCAGGATTAGTTGGCAGGTGACTGATGAGTCTTTAAGACACTCTCAACACCTAGAAATCTCTTAAGCTCAGCCTGGGAAAACACACAGACACACAGACACACAGACACACAGACACACAGACACACACACACACACACACACACACACACACAATTTTAACCTAAACCAGTAGAAATGGTAGGCAGAAAGAAAGAAGGCATCTCCATCCTTTATCTTCGTACCATCTGTTTATAAGAAGATGAAGAAAATGGCTGCCCTGCAGAAGGGAAGCTTCTAATGAGAACAATGCCTGGTCCCACCAGATATACCCAGAAGAATAGCAACTCTTCTGAGTCAGTATCTCCATTCAGGGTACCTGGAACTCACATGGGTTGCCTGTACCTTTGAGAGGCTTGACAGTAAGTCAGACATGGTACACAGGTAGGAGTCCCGGAGACCACTGCTACAGTGGAGACAGCAAATACTGTAGGATGAGACCAAGAGGAAAGAATGCGTGCCTCTGGCTGAAGCCCGGAGCATAGTCCCAAATTCTTCTTCAGGGGAGAGGGCCAATGCTTCGTTAATCAAAGTTTCTTGGGGCTCCATTTGTATTCTGATTTGGAGTTGCAGAGTTAGCTTTTTAGCGACTAACCTGCATTTTGTCACAAAGATGGAGCATGACATCCTTGTCTTGGTTATCCTCTGAGAGGTAGACTCCCCTTTAGCTCAGCATGCTCAAAATAGATACCAGGAAGACAGCAAGTTTATTTGGGGCACAATGAAGCAAATGTTCACAAACCCCAGCTCTTGCTGTTATTAGACAGCGAAGCTTTTACTCCAACTGGTTCAAATTCCATTTCATGACATTTCTGAAGAGGCTTCATTACTCTGATGTTTTTCACCAAAACTCTAAAATAGGATGTCACAAACAATACCAGTATTTCAGAATGGCTAACAATTAACATTCAGACAGTGTAGGCCAACATGGCAAAACTGCGGAATAGGCATGCTGAAAGCAAGCTTAAGACCTTAAATAATGGGTCATGAGAGAAAATTGTTCCTAATTGCTACTGTAGAGCTTCAGTGAATTGCACTGTTAACACTAATAATGTGATAATATTACAAACACTGTGAAAGTTTACAAATGAGTGTAAACAATGCTAGTAAATATTAATGTGTAAATACGAGTATTTATTAATTTATTATATACTTATAAAGTTAGTATTACTTAATTTATCACTGATATTCTAAAGTAATATCGTACTCCGCTTTTGATGTTGCCTTTTATTTCCTGATTGCAAAAATACTACTGACAAATGTAACCAAGCCACACAGTCTCAGTGGTACACATTTCAATCCCAAGGCCTGTAAGACCTGGCCATGTGGCTGACTCAACTGTTGCTAGCTCCGGTTGTATGACACTGGGCTAACGCTCATGAAGAAAAGCCTCGGAAAGTCCCCCACAGAAGAACACAGGAACAATCTAAAGTTGGAGCTGGGTGTTTCCCCTTGAAATATCCAGAAAGCATGGACACTAGCTCATGCTTCCAAGTCCTGTCGTACTGAGGAGGAGCACTGGGGATAAGATACATTCTCTTTCTTGGACCCTGAAGAGTCACATAGTAAGGACGGCCATGACAAAAAGATGGCAGTGGCCTGAATTTCGACTTGGTGCCAAACCTTACATTGTTGTTCCCATCATGCTGAGGTTGTGATGGGGAAGCCAGACCTGGGAGCACACACCTGCAATCCCAGCACTAGGGAGGTGGAGCCAAGAGGATTAGGAAGGCAAGACCAGCCTGAGTTACATTGCGATTCTGAGGACACTCTGGGACATAGGGAGACCGTGTGTTAAAAAATCAGTAATAACCAGAAAAAAAATCACAGAGATTGAGACAGACGGGATGACAGATCTTAATTTTATTAATGTGCTATAGTTGTAGGATTACTCATTTGAATGTTTCTTACCTAGTGCAGGCTCCTTACCCTGGATCCTGGACATAATCAGCTCACTAATCTCTTGCCCAGAACTGGGGGCAAAGTCTAAGTGATTTTTCAATGCCAGTCGCATTTATCAGGTGCTATTCCATGCGGCCCTCCGCTGAACGTGACCGTCTTTTCCCCAGTTAGTACGAGCCTGCTTCCAAAATGTGTTACGTGGAATGACATCAGCAGGCAAGCGAGGCCCACAACAGTCAAGAAGGGTCTCAAAGTCAATCTGATTTCTCCCCAAGCAAATACAGGGCATGTGAAGTGTGGAGGGGTGATGTGTGTGTGGAGTGGCATGTACTCTTGGTTTACGCATGTGGTGTGACGTGTATGTTTGTGTGTATGTGTGTGGGGGGTGACATTCGGGATAAATGCAGGTGGGCGTGGTATACAGCGTATGTTTTGTATGCTGTGTGGTGGCATGTGCGGTTAGTGTCATGTATGTGCTGAACGTGGTATCATTTATGTGGTAGATTTGTTATGGTGGGTGTGTGGTGTGTAGTGTGTGTTTCTGTGGTGTGTGTTTCATGTATGATGTGTGCAGTGGGTGCATCTGTGGCGTGGGTGTAGTTTAATTCCAGTTACAATTCAGTTTTTGTCTTGGAACAAAGGCGCACGCATTAGTTAAGGCAGGACTTGAAATCAACTGCTTTGGAAGCTTCAGAGGACTCTGAGAAGTACCTCCATGAACCTCACCTCAGGACTTGACCATAAGCATCAGTGTAGAGAACATAGAAGCTATTGTTGCAGGATCTCCCTGCCTTTCAAGAAGGAACCTTAAAATCTGCTTTAGTGGTCAAACGCAAAGGCAGACAGATGGCCCACAGATGCTTGTCCACAGTCACAATAAGGAACCTGAGCTTCACTAGTAAAATGCCACCTACTACTCCCAAAATACCCATCATGCGAAGACAGAGCAAGCTTGCATTCAAACCATTAAAAACGCTATGAGTACTCAATCCTGTGTCTGGGCCAAAGAGCACCAAGGCAGAGGTGCGTGGCTTTTGAAAACTAAGTCTGATTTAAATGAACAAGGGTTGCATTGCTTTCCATCACACAAAAGATGAAGACTTCACACCCAGCAATGCTATCAGGAGGGCTCACTCTGTCTCCGTTTGCAGTGCTGGACAGACAAATAAATACTCTTTAGAGCAAATTATCTGCCTGATGTCGCTTAGAGAAACAGGGACTCTAATGATCAAGTTGGAGCGCTGGGCCGTTAGCATCTTCCTCTGAGAACTGCTGTTGGAGGGAAGAGTACAATATGCTGCAATATGACTCAAGAAAGTATTAACATGCCTGAGATGACTTGGAATTGCCAGCCTTTGGGGCTGTTGTGGGGGACATTGGAAGGAATCAAAGAACATTTCCAGGAGATTACAGGCATCACAGGGGAAATTGTTTGCTAGCACAGTGCACACAGAGATGACTTTAGACACCTGCAAAAATCAGAATCGCTGTACATAAAAAGGAGAGAGAGAGAGAGAGAGAGAGAGAGAGAGAGAGAGAGAGAGAGAAGGCCCAAGAAAGCCAGGATACTGCCACAGAAGCAACTGTCTCTCCTTTCCATTGTTCTGTCCCACTTCCCAAACCTGAGGCTCACTGAGGCAGGCTCTCTTCCGACTGGCATCCCAGTTCCAAGTGGTCACCATATTTACTGAGGAATTCCAGTCAACTGACTTCATTCCAGGGCTTAATACAAAGTACCCTGCAATGCAAAGAATGTGGCAGGAGGGGTCAGCTCAAACTCTGTCCCCAGCAACCACATCTTGTCGGGACCACTCTGACCTGTTTCCTATCCCTTGGGGCTTGGCCCTAACGTCAGCAATAGGTCTGTGGATGCCCCGAAGGCAGGTGTTCATCAGCACAGAACTGCAGAATCTGAATTGCTGGAGACTTTTGGCCACCCATTGCATTTGCTTGCTCTCTGTTCTAATGACAGTGACTTCTGGATGGCCTGAGTAGAAATAGCAGAAGGCTACAAGAACCAGACTGTGACAGCCAGGAAGCTAGTGTGTGTTACCGGGAATCCACCAAGGGGAAAAACTCTGAAACATTTTAAAAATGCAGGTGCACAAATTACTCATGCCAGGAGCGGCAGTGGCACTTTGTAATAAAATCTTATGTTTATTTTCCACTGTTGAATACACATACCTTAGTGTTCCCAGAGAGAAAAGCCGACGATGCTATCCAATGAACAGTTTGCAGATGGATTAAATACATGTACCAATGAAATAAAACGTGCAGATTTGGGGCTTTTTCTTCCTACCTTTGCTCTGGGCCCAGAACTCCCCAGTGATGACATGAGGAGTTTGTGCAAAGATCTGAAGTTGAGAAGGATTAGTTTAGAGTCAGATGGAAAAGGACACATATGAAAATGCTTTTGCCTGAGCTGGCAACCCAAAGCTCAGCCGTGAACATGCCAAGCTCTGGAGCCCAAGACATGAGGGAACCCAGGAGAGACATTTCCAATCTGTTTAGAGTGGGCAGGGCATGGGGCATCAAAGCACTCTGGGATTTGACAATTAAAGGGTATGATAGTTCTTGAGGAAGTTTTGACAGGGGTGGGGTGTTCTAAAACTTGAAATTGCTGCTTCCTTCTGAGAATGAATGCTTTCATTTAATAAAAGAATATTTCAAGTCCAGTAGTTGATCAGCACTGTTATTTCTGTGGTGTAGAGACACCAAAATGCTTAAGGCAAGGTACCAGTGTCCACAGGGCTAATTATGTAAGCCAGAGAATGCACACAAGAATTATGTGAGCTGTCTTACTGAGTGCCACTCGAGGAAAGAGGAGACCCCCCTGGCTTACATGATAGGAAGGATTAGCAAAGGATGGCAGGCTAGTCTCTGGTCTGAAGTTAAAACACATGAACCATGTTTGCAGAGTAAAGGAGAATGGGGGTTGAAAACGGCCTCCATGATTGCTGCATAGATCTGTTAGAGGAGAAAGAGGCGGGAACCCTGGAAATGCATTGGGAATGTCTTACAGGCTTCCCAAGAGAACAAATCAGGGGTTTCAGGACTTGATCATCTCACATGCCATCTTTTGGATGTGTGGTTTTTCGTACTTGCTAAGCCTGGCTGTCTTTCCCCGGTTGTCCCTCCAATAGCTAATAGAACTGGCAAAAAAAAATTTTTTTTTCAGGAGACAAACAGCTCAAATATAAGCAAAGCTTGCATGTTGATAAACAAAACACACACAGGCATATAACAGGAAAATGACATATCCACTCACACACTCATGCACTTGCACACACATGAGCCCTAATGGTCCACCTTTCCACCTAGGCCACCATCATTGCGTAAGACTGGGATGCCAATGGCATTGGCCTTCTTGAACAGCAGATTGAGGCTTCCTGTTTGTGAACTAATATGCTGGCTTGCCTATTCTTAGGGAGAAAAGACAAAGAGAACATAAAATTCATGCCTGTGCATGTCAGAAATCCTGGCAAAGATGCTCAATGGCCTGCCTGCCCCACACCTGGCTACGGGATTTGCATCTGGCACAAGAGGACTTCTGGTCTCCTGCTTACCCAAATCTTTCAGTCTGTACTGATTCCTCGCCTCTCCTCTGGGGAAATGGAGGTGGCACTAAAGACCACTAGTCCTGAACTGCTAGGCAGTTCAGGGAGGGGAAGGCTTAGCCCTCACTGCTGCCCCACTTTGTACTAGCAAGGACCAAGAGGAGAACACGGTGCAGAGAAGAGCCTCATGAGCAAACTCCATCCTGCTCAGACTGTCTCTCGGCTCTGTGCCCTTGTCCAGCCTCCTGTCTCAAAATCAAGCCACCGTCATATGCAGACTGATCAACGGAAGCCTGTGGCCTGCTCAACAGATGGATCAGCCATGGCATGTGTGCAGCTGGACAAAGCTGCCGCGTGGGGGTTGTAGCTGGTATTCTTCTGTGCCAACCAGCCATCCACAGCCATCTTGTTACATTGTTACATTGTTGAAGGGTGTCAGGATTCCAGCCACTCTGTCCTGAGGTTTCGTTCCCAGTCTAAGCATGCCAGGCCTAGGCTATGCTATACTCTTCCAGGGTTTTGCCTTGCCGTCCCAGCTATCACTTGCCCTATGCTCTTCAGTTCCTGCTTGCTGGAAAGCTTGCCCTGGGTCCTGGATATCTTCACAGGTCTTTCTGTGGAAGAGAAAACAGCATGACTGAGTTGCAGTAACTCCCAGTAGGTCTCCTGCTTCCTCCAGAAGGAACTCACAGCGGCTGTGAAGATCAGCTGCCTCTGGCTTTGGCAGTGTTCCGTGTCTAACGGGGAATAGCTTTGAGAGCAGCTTTCCTAGAGGAGGAAGGAAGAGTTTAGGCTCAATACTGCCGTGCAGGAGAGAAGCCATTTTCCATCTTTCTGGAATGTCCGGTGTGGAGTGAAGATCCCCAATGCTATGAAGCTTCAAGCAAGTGGAGACACAGATGAAAGAAAATGGAGTGACTGCTGACAGGCGAGAACACGACTTAATCAGCAATGAAAATCAATGAGTTCAAGACCGCTGCCCCCAGCAAAAATCAATGGAGGAACAGAATTGGGAGCCTCCAGCCCTCCTCCACGTATATCTGCCCAAGGCCACCTGGAACTCTTCCTGTCTCCCATGTCCTTTTATGCCAGAAGCAAATTCAGGCACCATTTAGCCACTTCTGGAAAATTCTTCGTACTCTGAATAGGAATAAATATAGGGCCACTATTGCAACAAATAACTTCAAAACTCAAAAGAGTAGCATAGTGCAATTGGTTTTTTTTTGTTTGTTTGTTTGTTTTTGTTTTTTCCTACCCTAACTAGAGACAAAGATGACTATATCTCTGCTTTTAGCATTCTTGAGTGTTCTCAAAGCCAGGGATGTAGAGTCAGGGATGTAGACTTCCTCCCTTCTTGAGATGATTTCAATTTTAACCCATGAGTGACCACGAGCAGAAAAGGATATGGGAAGGTAGCGTAGGTGTTCTGCCAGCCTGTCAGGGAGTGACACTATTACTTCTGGCCACTCCCCTGCCTCCATGGAGACAGCAGGAGTGAGATGACAAAATATGTAGCTAGCATCATAAGAGTCTGGGCCATTAGTCTTTCCTCATGCCCAACTTCAGATGTCTTAGACCACCAACTAGAAATGCTTCCACATTCCTATCTACACTGGCCCTTTTCTCTCTTAACCGAAGTACCTAGTTCTCATGGCTGTTTGCCCAGTGAAGTTGGTCCTCCATTCTCTTCCTGTTGCTAGCGTTCATTAAACTTCACAGGCCCATCTTCCTTTCTTTGTATTGTTGCTTGTTCTCAAAAACATTCCCAGTTTCTGAGCATGCTCTACTGGTGCCTGTCTTTAAGGAAATTGTTTGCTATGGTTGTTGCAGAACCATATCTTCTTGTGGGCAGAATCAAGCTCTTATTTGATAAGATGCTGGAGATTAAAGCTAGGCATATTCAATATAAATATTAAATAATATAAAATATTTTTAAAAAATTGTATTCGAGGCAGGAGCAGGGAGACCAAGCTCCTCTTGGGTACTATTTGCACTACTCTCTAGATTATGTTCAGTGACCTGGCTCTTCCCTCAGCCTAAACTTCAACTTTGCTCATTCCCAAAGTCCCTTCTAATGCTGTGCCTTTGCAAATGCTTTCGGTACCTTCTCATGCCATAAGCCCTGCCGACTCCTCTTCAGACGCTATGTTCTCATTGATCCCAGTCAAGGCGCCAAATGACATCCCAGAAACCCTGTGCGCAACCTCTATCTAGTCCATGCAAAACCAATGCCTGGCATTTCATCAGTACTTCTTTCTAGTGTGTTTGTCTGAAGAGCTTTCTTCTGTCAAACTGACTTTCTCAGATGGAGCAACAGGAGCCATCTTCCCCATCTTAAGTGCTCTGCCAGACTCGGCAGTGTGTTAGCCACATAGAAAGTTTCAAATGCACACAGAATGGTGAATTCAAAGGGAATATTTCTAACATGGTCTTGGGGCCACTCACATTGTAACTATCTTTTGTTTGTAGGGAAGAAGATGGGGAGATAGCTCAAAACCAGTACAAATCACGAAGACCTAAGTTTAATCGACAGAACTCATGCAAAAAAAAAAAAAGCCATACCTAATAACAACCACTGGTAGATCTAACACTGAGGAAATACAGACAGAGAGATCCTTGCAGCTCAGTAGCCAGCTGAAGGCTCCGGGACAATAGATATCTCAGCGATAAGACGCATAGTGCCTGAAGACTAACAAGTGGAGGTGACTTTCAGCTTGTGTGCACAGACCTTTGTCTTTTGTTAGAAGGGAGACATCAGGGTTAGGTCAGAGTCTGCTATGGTAGCTCTCTGGTGAGGCGATCTGCATGAATAGGGGAATTTTAGAGTTCCTGGCCTAATCAGGAATTGGCACTTTCTGAGAAGGGCCAAATAGTAAATAATGTAGGCTTAATGAGCCAAATATGGTCTGAGATGTATTCTCCTTTCTTATCTGACTCCTTGAAAAGATTTTACCTATTTATTTGTATTAATAAGTTTTTCTTATTGTTAGAAACTTCATACAAATATACAGTGAAATATGATAGAGCTCACGTACCATCCCCTAACAACTACCCAATAGCCAATTCCCCCAGTGTTCCTCCCAACCCCCTCAGCTTCATATAAGCCCCTCTGTCTTATGACCCATTAAGTAAAAAATTGAGGAGCAGTTAAGGGATATATATATATATATATGGAGAGAGAGAGAGAGAGAGAGAGAGAGAGAGAGGTTTGGTTCATTGACCTTAAAGGAAAGGCTCCTCACTCTCCTCAGGGAGTTCAGATACATGAAGACCAGGGCTTTAAGGGTAGTTTAGAGAGAAATGTTTGCTCTTAGAATTCTCAGGGAACTGGGCCTACTTGTGCTCAGTATTCTGTCATCATGGGACATGCCTGAGCATCTTGGAAAATGCCTGCTCCTCTGGATAGCGCCATGGGGCAGCTGAGATATTCTGTGACACCCCTCCCTGGCTCGAACGTTCAGCCCCCTGAAAAGAACTGGCAGAAATGCTGTAGCTACACAAGGAAACCCTGAAGCAGCATGGAGGCTGCTGCTCCTTCTCCCAGCCTGCTGGGCTAGCACACTGCTTTCTGCCCGGGTCTGAATGTCACCTCTAAATGGCTCAGACTACCTGTCCAGTGCCCCCTTCATCAATCCTTGCTTGAGGCCAGCCACTAGCTCGTGCGGTGCCGAGAGAAACCCAGCCCACCCTGCTGCACTCTTGAGGAAGAGCTTGACAGTGGTTAAGAGGTCAAGCTCTCCGTTCGGCTCTTCAGTGAAGTGTGAATTTGCACAAGATGATTCAATATATTTTCCTGTGTGTTCTTCAGTGTATTCATGCTGCCCGGTGATTTTTGACATTTCGGTGTGCTGCTCTAAGCTGCCTGTGTTAGGGACCTGACCCTGACCTTGACTGTGGCTTTTAAGCGAGGAGAGCCAGAATAAACACACACAAATAGTCCTTTGCAGGGCATGTCTGTGCCCAAGCAGCCTTTGGTTATGTGTTGTGTTCTGACCTCCTGAGGTTCTGATGAAAAGGGTAGGCAGCCATCCTTCCAAGGCTATTAGCAGGAGGTCCTGCCCTGGGGGGGAGGGCAGAATGGAAGGGGGAAGCATAGACATCATGACCCCTCCAGTCTCATCTGGTCTCAGGATCCTGTGATTCCAAAAGTGACCATACTTTGTGCTTGGGGCTCATGCACATCAGTTAAAACCACAACAGAGTATATGCTTCTACAAGGAGGGAGGAAAACTGAGCCTCAGCCATCTTCCGATCTCACCCAGACCTCATTTTTCCAAGTCACCACCTTACTCTCATCTGTAAGGCGCTAAATAGCCTGAGACCCAGTTATCTTTGTGACAATCTCTCCCCAGGTGCCCCATCATGGTAATTATGCTCAGCGGGAGTGCTCTAGCTGCCCATCTCTGGAGTTAAACTCATTAAGATGGGAGGCTGAGAAATCTCCACAGAGGGCCCCCACCCTGGAATTGATGGGCACGCTCCCCTTCCTTGGCTACCAGGTTTCGAGGACTTTGGGGTCCTGCTTGCCACAGAGCTTGCTTTAACCTGGATTCGCTGCTCTGATTGGTGTTTGAGAGAGATCCCTGCTGTGAGGTCAGGAGAAAGGATGAGCAGAGGATGGGCCACAGCAAGTTCTGTCTCAGGAAATAACAAAGTCACCAAGCTTGCGGATCTCGAATTTTGATCATGATGTCCATGTTGATTTTTAAGAAAATCAAAAAGAAACAAAAGGGTCTGGAGTCCTGCTATCCTGTTCCAAGGATTGCCTTCAACTGCTAGAGATGTCTAACTAGCCCCCACTTCTTAAAAGCTCCCCGACTTCCAAATAGCACATAGAGTAATGCTCAGGGCTGCCTGGGCATTTCAGAGCCAAACCGTAGACGTTCAGTTGAAAGAGAAGCAGATCCTGGAATACTCAGACACGAAGAGAAAAACTGCAAAACAACAAACAAACAAACAAAGCAAAATGTGTTGAAGAAAGAAATGCAGAGAAGAGTGAACCTTGAAGGGGATGTCAGGGGCTTCTTCCTGAGCAGGCTCTGTAATGTCTCTCAGCTTGGTGGATGGCTGGGAACACGTTGAGGTGGCAATTATCCTGTTCATCTTGTCCGATAGAATCTCAAAGATGGCCTGTGCTGAAAGAGAGACCAGGGTCTGTATACGTGAGAGCGTGGCAGGTAGCGTTTCCAGCCGAACACACCACAGCGTCCTCATTCCATTTGTTTCACTTGGACACCGTATTAGTCATTCTTCCCATAGCTGTGATAAAATACCCTGACAAGCGTAAGCCAAGGAAGAAAAGGTTTGTTCTGACTCACATTTGAGGTGAGTCCATCCTGGGGAAGGCACGGCGGCAGCACCAGGAGGTGGCTGCTCACTGCATCCACAGGCAGGAAGCAGGGAGTGATGAGCCCTGATGCTCAGGCCATTTCCTCCTATTATGTGATTCAGCCCAGGGAACAGTTCTGCCCACACCTATGGCGTGCTTTCCCTCCTCAGTTAACCTACCCTAGACATAACGAACATACACAGAAAGTTATCTTAAAGGTATAGTTGGCAGCATAAACCAGCACGGAACCTAATGTAATTCCTGTACTAGTCAAGATGGGAGGGTTGCAACCCTGTACTCAAGCCTATCTGAGCACTTGCATGAACCCTTCAGTATTAGCGTTTATGATGACAGTAAGAACTCTGGTTGAGATGACTGAGCCTGTGCCATGGAGTGAAAGCTGCATGCAGTGAAGTACGATTATATGTAAGGAGTTGTAAATGCGTCTGTACCACGGGTCAGTTATCAGGGTCCATTTCTTCTTCATTTGGAAAGTAGCTGAGAAAATAAAATGAAAAAAATCCTTAGAACTGTTGGGTCTTCATTCTGCCCTGGGTGGGGTTTATTTTCCTCATCATGTGGCTTGTGCCTCTTTACTCCACAGAAACTGCACTGCTGTGATTGGAAGTTCTGGGTTCTGGCTTTGGAGTTTGGGATGAAAAGAAAGAAAACTAAGTTTCTTTTCCTTCCTCTTCTGCCTGCACTGACAGTAGGGCCAGGAGACCAGAGGGAAGGTCTCCTTTCTGTGATTCCAGCATGGCGTCTGCTCTCTGGAGGTACATCTTTTAAGCTGTAGAGGCTGGCTCTGGCTTACCTTTCTGTTGTTGTTGTCTTTGTTTGTTTGTTTGTTTGTTTGTTTGTTGCAGGTATGTGGGAGCACCTATGTATGCATCTTTGTGTGTGTGCATGTAGAAGAAGCCAGAGGTTGACACTGGTGACTTTCTTGATAGCTTTCCATTCCATGGATTGAGACAGGGTCTCTCGTTTCAACTCAGAGCTCCCTGGTTTGGCTAGTCTAGCTGCTTAGCTTGCTTCAGACATCCCCTACTTTGGCTTCTAGAATTCCAAGACTACAGGAGGGCTGCCATTGCTGTCCAGCATTCATGTGGGTGCTAATGATCTGAACTGCAGTCCTCGTGGTTACACACTGAGCCATCTTGATAGTCCTGGTTGCATCCTTGTTACCTGCAGCTCATTGGTGGTGTTTAGTCTTTTAATTTTTCCAATGCTTTTGCAACCAGTACCTCATGTCAATTCCTCTGTTTTTTTTTTTCTTTTTAAAGATTTATTTTTTCTTTTTAAAAGATATATTTATTTATTATTTATACAGTACTCTTTCTGATATATTTATTTATTATTTCATACAGTACCTGCATGCCAGAAGAGGGCACCAGATCTCATTATAGATAGTTGTAAGCCACCATGTAGTTGGTGGGAATTGAACTCAGGACCTTTGGAATAACAGTTAGTGCTCTTAACCTCTGAGCTATCTCTCCAGCCACAAATCCTCTCTGTTGACCTGAAGGAAGCCCTCTTTCTCTGATTGACTCCTGGCTGATAAGAGCACCTATTGCTGCTTGCAGAAATTTATTAGACAGTATATATACTTCTTCAGTTTAGGAAAAAGATACCGGAACCACACTAACTTATTGCCAGTGAGGATTTATTTTCCTGTAAAGCCCCCTTACAATAGTTCGGCCATCCAGTCATTAGTAGAGGACGGGTTTTCCATCTTTGTGGACGTCTGTATGCCAGTCATAGAGAAGGTAGAGATACATGGCTTCTGCTATTGGAAGACATATAGCAAGGCCCAAAACCCAAGGTGCAGCTCTCACTGGGCAGGGGTATGGGGTCTGTGGCATTTCCTGTAACTCACCATGAAAATGCCATGCCCGTTCTAAACATCAGGATTTTAGGATGCCATGCTGTGATGCTCACGGTGACCACAGGAGAAGTTAAGCAGAGCTCAGAAGCCAGTCAGTTAGTTTGTTAGGCAAAAGAGACAGAGACAATTTACCTGTGAGAACGAGTGTAAAGAAAGGAAAAGAAGGGATGCATATTAGGAGCCCAGGGATTTTCAATATGCCAGAATAGAGGTTGGCCACCTTAAAGAATGGATATGTGTCAGAAAAAGGCAATAATAGAGAGCATATAATCATGGGATCCCAGGACACAAACTCATACTGATGAAGTCTGGGTTTGGATCATGCATGTGTCTACAGGTCCATAGACTGAAATCATGGTTTCCATCCAGGGCTACTGGAAGGCAGAGGAACAGTGAAGACGTGGGATCTATTGGAAGACCTTAGCCATAGTGAGCTCATCCTTGAAGGGTGTACGGAGACCCTAGCCTCTCACCCTCTCTGCTTTCTGCCTACCCTGAGGTGAGTAGACTTCCTACCAAGCTCTTTCACTGTGGTAGACGGTGCTGCCATGGCCCCAAGTGACAGGGTCAACTGACCCTGCATGGGAGCCTCTGGAGCCAAGAACACAAATACACCTTCCCTTAAAATTGATTACGTTAGGCACCTTTTCACAATAAGCAAACGAACAAAACTCTGTCTCTGTGTGCGTCTCTGCAGGTAACAGGAAGTGATGATCAAGAGGATCACATTCAATAATTCAATTCAATAAACACATAGAAACACCTTCCCTAAGCTAGAGACTGTGCATCTGGCTCGGGGAATAGGGAGAAATAAATGAAACTGTTTCTGTCCTCGTGAAGTAAATGAAAACTTGGTTGAAAGGACTTAGGAAGAATTAGGTGAAAGAATACAGATGGTGGGTAACATCCTGCAGAGGCTGAGGTGTGAAACAAGAGAGCTGAACGGAGGCAGGAGATGCAGACAGATCTGGATATAATGAAGGCCTCCGAGAGCAGCAGGAAAGAAAAGGGAGATTCCTTGTAGCAAGATGGGCTGGGTCAGGTAGCGAGCCTCCTACCAAGGCCCAGACATGTTCACACTTTCTGAGGAAGTCAGATGCTGCAGTTGGCCCAAGGACATCTCATATAGGGTCTCGCTGTAACTCTAAATGGAACGAGAAGGAGGGAGGCAGGAGAGGTTAGAGGGGGAAATGGAAAATCGGAGAGGGGGTGAGGAAAGAGAGGCAAGAAAGAGGGAAGAGGAGAGGAAGATGGAGGGGGCCACGCTGGCCCACTTGGTGTTTAAAAACTCAAGTTCAGTCCCCTAGGGGGAATAAAGGCAAGAACATCCTTATGTCGAGAAGCTATTCTGTGTTCTTGGGCACGAACCTTGTGTTGACACTGCTGGTAATTAGAGTTAGCTCGGCATGGAAATGGTGTGTATCTATCAAGGACTGAGGCGAATAGAATTTACTCTTTAGTACATAGGCACGGTGGGTCACCATCTCCATAAAAGCCTGGTTTGCTTTGTGTGTAGATTTTAGAGATTCAATTCTTAATTGTGAGTTTCTTTACTCTGTAAGTCCCTTTTTCTCGTGTGAGGACCATTTGTGTGTAGTTTTCACTGACTATTTTTGTCACATATTTACATGCTTAAGAGTTGCTTGTCAAAGACGCAATTAAAGTAAATAGTGTAATCATGTGTTTATAAGGCTTAATTACAGGCCTTCATATACAACAGCACAATTATGACATCTAATTTTATTGTAAAATATCTGCTTAAATTTTCAGGAGAAAATGAATTTTCCTCTTGAGTTTTACCGTCTCGGGTGTTTTCAGATTTATTTGGTAAATTGCTAAAAGAAATCTATCTGCTTTTGAGACTAAATAAATGGGAATTTTGAGGAGCACACAACTGCACGAATGTTTGATTTTCAACTTTTAATTTGTGTAACTAAAATAAAAGGCAGATTATTTCTCAAATTTAAATTTGCTGCCATTCAAAGCCATAATACAGACCACCAAAATGCAACCAGCTATGGTGAATTTTCCTGTCATACAAGTTAGCAGTCACAGGGAAGTCGGGTGGCATGCTGTGTACCTAATATCCCAGCACTGGGAGGCTGAGAGAGAGAAGGATCCCAAGTTCAAGGCCAGCCTGGACTATGGGGTGTGACCTTGTGGAATTCATCTTTTCCACATAAGCCTGGCTTATAAAACAATTACATGCGATCTCACATGAAGTCCAGGCTCTGTTTTTGAAGGTACATTATCTGCTGGGCTGACTCAAACTCCTTATGTAGCTGAAAATGACCTTGAGTTTCTGATCCTTCTGCCCTCACCCTCTGAGTGTGGTGATTACAGGCACATGCTACCATGCCTGGTTTTCTGTGGTGCTAGGGATTGTACTTTGGGCTTAGTGTATGCTGGGTGGGTACTTTAACCGCTGAGACACAGCCCTAGCCCCTCAGGCAAAGATGTCTAAGAGTGGTGCAGTTTTGACTCGCAGGTACACCTGAATGGCCAGCAAGCGGTTGGTTGGCTGATTAGTGATTCTCAAACAGCTTCAGTGTTTACCTCTCATTATGGAATTGGTATTTAACATTCTCGGCACAAGAACACCCAGCGAAGTCTCATTGCTCTGCTGTCAGGTTCCGTACGCCCCAGCAAAGGCCTTTGTCGAAGCTTATTGACTCTGAAGGGAATTTGCATGTGTGGGGGTTTCAGGGAGCAGAGATGAAGACTGTCCACAGCACATGTGTGTGATGAGAGGCACTAAATCTGCGACCAGAGATGACAGTGTCTTGAGTGTCTGGTTTCCTTTCAAGCTGTCAGTGATTCTCAGGGAAATAAACTTGGCTCACACAGAAGCCCAAGGCCGCATCTTTGAGATGGTCCAACACAATCATTGTCCCTCCTGAAACAGCTATGTAGTTAGCAAGTACTCTCTTCCTTTAAAACGCGGCTGCATTGTGTCAAATAGAATTTGTCAGCTCTCAACTAGCTGAATGCCATAATTGATCATGATTCTCCGAGAAAGGTAAAAAAAAAAAGTAACAATTAAAGAAGCCATGAGAGAATGTATTAAAGAGAATGTATTAAAAGTAAGGGGTTCTCCAAAATCCCTTTCATCAAGATAACTGGAAGGAGACAGGCAGAGATAGCGAAATGGTTCTTTGGGTGCTTCATTGATTTGCTTGAAGGCAAAGTCTGAAGGGGGGGTGGTAGGGACATTAATCAATTCAAGAAGGCTCTGCTAGATGCTCAGCCAACATTCCCTGTGAATAACAACATATTAATTGCAGCTGTGTTCAAATGAATAAATTTCTTTAGTATGTGGTCATTCATTTATCTGCTAATGCATTGTTAAGCATGCTCAGTGATAAGGGCTGTGTTGCCTAGCCTGCTCTTCAAGGGTTCCGTCTGCATGGCTAGCATTAAGTTCTTTCAGAAAACAGGAAGAGCATGGAGAGAGAGAGGAGAGAGGAAGGGGAAAGAGAGGAGAGAGAGAGAGAGAGCGAGAGAGAGAGAGAGACAGAGGAGAGAGACAGACAGGAAAGAGGAGAACTGGATTTTCTTACAGGTGTAGATTGGGGTGTAATATCAATAACTTTAATGGAAGTGGAGCCGGTGCCCTGATAGGAGCCCTGCTGCTCCTCAAATAAATGGCTTGGCTCCACCTCAGCATTTATCTGCCAGGGCTCCGGCTTTATCAGGGCACCAACTCAGATTCCATTAATGTTATCTCTTAATTAGCTATGTGATTAACCTGTGTCACTCCTGTGCGATAATGAGTGGGAGACAGAACCAGGCAAGTTCAGCTGCCTTATTACTCCCTTTCAGAAGCCAGATCATCCTGGAGAACATTCCAGGAAAAAGAAAAAGAAAAAAAAAAGAAAAGAAAAAACCCTCAAACAGTTCTTCACTTGGCTGCAAAGACAAATTCTGCCCTCTCTGGAAGAAGCTGTAGGGCTTCAGCTAACAGTTAGGATACTTAAGACTTCCTTCTAGCGCCTTTTACAAATTAACTGCTTTCATCTTCACAGTGGGGAGAGAAGGTAGGTTCAGTCATTATCCCCACTTCAAAAAGATGGACACCGGAAAGCAAAGAGGTCAAATCTCTGCCCCAAGGTCACACAGATGGGAGATGGCAGAGCCAGGATCCGAAGACAGGAGGTTTGGCACCCGGCCATCTGCCTTCCTGGGGTCTTGAGCACAAGACCTGGCCTTAAAAAAACATCAGAGAGCAGCCATTTCAGCCCTTGCGCCAGCCTTTGGGGCGTTAGGGTGCCCCCCTCCCGCCCTCAAGCCTAAAAACCTACTCCTTCCGGTGCAGGGCACCTTAGAATGGGGATGTCCCGTCTGTGCTGTGCTGCCTTTAGCTGAAAACCCTGCTCTCTACTTTGAATTTTTTTTTCGATAGAAATGCTCTCTTGGGTAGCTCTTAGGAGAGCTAGGGCTGGAGCTTGTGGATTTGGATGGCCCCGAGTAAAATGTAAAGATGGAAAATTACCTTGGCTTGCCAGCCACTCCTATCTCTTTTCAGTGTCCTTTGTCCTTTTCCTCCCCAGCCTCCTTCTTGTCCTCAAGGGAGGAGCAGGGCCCTCCTTTTCTGCCGAAATTACCCAAATCATCAGCAATGTACTATGTGAACACAAACAAAATTGAAGACCCCATGACCTCATCCAGGCCGTCACCAGTGAAAAGCGACAAGAGAAGCGCTAGCGCCCCCTCCTTTTCTGCTCCTTCCTGCCTCTACCTCGTCCTCCTCCCCTCCCCTCCCCTCCCCCTCCTCCTCCTCTTCTCTGCACCCAGGGGATAGGCTCCAAGCAAGGTAGGGGATATGTAAACAAACTTTTCGAATAGAGACCTTACCCAGGGGACCGAGTATCCACAGGCTCTCCACACTGCGTTATTACATTGCTCCCTGCCCTGCCCAAGCTGCATCTGGAGTCAGACTTAGGGAACCTTCTGCTTTCTGTCCAGAATCTCCCCACCCTTTTCTTCTGCCCCAGCTCCCACTCCCTGCCACTCCAAGGCCTTTGCGGCCCACCCTGTTGTGTATTTCCAAGCAGTGAGTTCAAATGTTTAGGAGTTGCCCCTGCTCTTTAGATAGCTCGCCTCCTTTTTCTCCTTTCTAGGATCTGTGACGTTGAACACACAGCCTGAGACATATCCTGACCCTCAGGGCTTTCCTTCATTTTCTGCTTCCCTGTCAGGAGCAGGGCGTAATGTTGTGATTCAGCTCAGTATACTATGAAGTGTAGATGAAAGGACAGAATGCCTCTCTCTCTCTCTCTCTCTCTCTCTCTCTCTCTCTCTCTCTCTCTCACACACACACACACACACACACACACAGTGATGGTTACCAAGATGTTGGATTGCAAAGTCTTAGAATGAGTGATTCCTTAATGGATGGGTTTACTTTGTCCCGCACTGTCTCTTCGTGTGGGAAATAAACGTTAAAAATAATAGCCTTTGGGAACCGTGTTTAGTGAACTGCACTATAAGAAAGAGAATTCTTTTGATGCTGGGGTTTTCTGTTTGAGGAAACACCCAGTAGTTTCTGCCAGGAATGGATCCAACTCTTGACATCTCTCTAGTGACTCCTCCTTCTCCTGTTGTTCCCAGGCTAGAAAAACTAGAGACCCACTTCTGTTTTTACAGTCTGTGGTCTACAGCTCTTCTGACAAACCTAGAGACTGGCTGCTTTGATAGGAAGGAGAGGAAGATAGGAAAAGGAAGCCATTTGCACCAACTAAAGAAAATATGAGACATAAAAGCACTTCAGGCCCCATTTTTATTCCATTTCAGCAAAGGCTTGTGGTAGAGATGGAATTGGACATTTTTGACCACATGGTCAGGACAAGCCAAATGTATTCCTTTGTAGCTAGCTAGTGGAGAGTTTTGAATAAGACTCTCTGTCTGATATTACATAAGGCATTAAAACCCACAAATCCGTGTGTGTATGTGTGTGTGTGTGTGTGTGTGTGTGTGTGTTCCCAAAGACTCAGAGAGCAGTTTATCATCTCAGAGTTGCTTTATTTTCAAAATAATGTCTGCCTAGGTGAAGGCATTTTCTCTGAGAGCCGCAGTTTGTTTTTAAGGCAGTGTTAGTGACTAATGATGAGTCACCCAGTTTTGTGGCTTGGTACACTACTTTCTATTTATTCAAGAGCTTAAAATTTAACTTTGAGCAATGTCCACAGCAGGGAAGAACAATTAGTAAGTTCATTAATTGTGCTTTTGTGTATACAAGGCCAATTATTTGTTTAAATTATTTTCTGCTTCTATCGAAAGTGTTACCGCATGAAAATATTACAGCTAAGGTTTCTGGTATGAAGTCCAAGGCTCAGGTAGTTGAACCATTTTTATTAAATGTGATCAGCTTTCTTTGCTAATGACCGTACTTGAAGCAGAGACTTTTATTTAAGCAAATGAGCAATTAGTTTGTGGGAATGTTAAGTGTAGAAAGAATAGTGATTCATGGTGCTGTTTTTCCTTTTCCCACTGAGGACGATGGATGGCTTCTATATCTGCTTTTGAAATATCTTCAGTTTTGGTGTGCCATAAATTGGAATGGCGTGGTTTTGTACAGGGCAATATTCATCAAGCTGGTATTCCTACAGAAAGAGCAAAAGTGAGGGCTTTGCAACGCATGGCAAGGGGCGCAAGCCTGCCTCCTCTCTGAATTCCCCAAGTGTCTGGTCTGTAGCCAGAAAATGAGCCAGCTGCCACCGGAGCAGATTCCTCTCCGTGCACAGCTCCAGGTGTGCGCTTTGAGAAGATGGATGACTTGGTGCGAGCACAGCCAGTCTCTCCTCCAGGCACAAGGGAGGGGCAGGGGGACCCACAAACAGCCAGAGCTCCCTTACCCAGCATCTTCCCAACCTGGCTGGATCTTCAGGGAGCCACACAGTCCAGAATGCCCTTCAGGAAAAGAATGATAAAAACCTGCTAAAACCTCCTGGGTCCGGGTCCTATGCTAGGCATTAGACCAACAGACAACGTCATTGCAGACTTCCTAGGACAGGGAGGGCGTCATTCACCAGATTTAGGAGAAGTGAAGACTCAGAATGCATACTGGAACCCATAAAAGTGTGACTGCAATATCAAAGCCTTTCCATGATACCATGTTGATGTCCTGGCACCTAGAACAGTACCTGGCTATAGTAGATGCTTCATTTATTCATTCATTCATTCACTCATTTATTCAATTCAATAACTGTCTATTGAGGGCATATCATATTCCTAGAGACAAACAAGTAAAGTGAACATGCTTGCCTTCAAAATTTTAGTGATAAACACATGAATTTGTCCCTTTCTTGTGATAAATATTGGCTAAGTAGATGAATTTTGGACACATGCAGGCCAGGACTATAGCAACAGGATTGTGACTCAATCACCATCTCACTTTCCTGTGTGTCCCTTTGCAGCCATAGTTTTAACTCCAACAGGGGGAATAAACAAATAAAAACCTAGAGAAACAAACAAACAAAAACTCCTGAAGCCTTGCACCAAACCCCGGGGGGGGGGGAGGCAGCAGGAAGCCTGTGGTGGTGGCCCCGTGCTATCACAGGGCAGTTTATACCACATGAGAATGTGAGAGTGTGCTCTCATGCCTTCTCTCCATGAAGACAGGACTACATACAGTAGGGGACAATCTGTAAATCCTGAAAGACTGGGTTCTGGGATGTTCTGCTATTACTCAGGAAGACAGACCTCCCCCGTGGCCATGAGAACTAAGGGAAAGATGCTGCCATTCTGCAAGAGCTGATAATACAGAGGAAGCAGATCGGATCTATCTATAACTGCACACGAACGGCATGTCTATTAAATGCTTGTGTTCTGAGTCTGGTCACAGCCTCAGATCTGCTCCTATCATCACAGGAGTTACAGATGGGAAGGACCTATGAGGTCATCTCTCTGAGCACTGCCTGCGGAGGCCTCATCTCCTCACAAAGCTTTCGGAACACTTCTGCAGTTAGGAGAAATGTCCCACAGGACCATGCTTCCACCCCCTGTCCCTCAGGAGCTAATTCCAAAATCCACACGCAGTACATTTTAGACTGACGATGAGGCCTGGGTGGGGGTCTATTTTTAATTATCCAAGGCACTGAACAGAAGCCTGGTGTCATAAAAAATTGCTGAGGGCCCTCTCCTCCTTCTCCCCACGGTGCCTTCCCACCCCGCAAGCCTTCCATCTCAACTGGGAGGCCCCAGCCCGATGGCAGGTTTCAGGGCACATGGGGAGGTGCCAGGTGGCAGCACAAATATGGCTCAGCAGGGTTTACCGAGGGTCTTGGGTTGGCCCATCCTTTCCAGCACACACAACCAGGGGGAAATAACTCTCTAAGCAAAGCTTCCATGCGTGCAGTCATGCAGAAGGCTTAGTTTGGAGTCCAATCTGCCTTCTTAATAGCATCCCAGGCTTACAGTAATCACCTATGTGCCCAAAGAGCTATCTCAATATGTGCATAAGAGAGTCGTATATGAATGCTCAGTGCTGGACCACCGTTGCCCTGCCAGTTTACAACGTCATGAGGAAGCCATATAATGTGCAGAACATTAGGAACCTTTAAAAAAATTCATCAGAAGAGTACTAATAACAGAATGTTTTCACCTTCAGGTCACTCAGCTTCTACACAAGAATCTTGGGACCAGTGGTGGAGACATTTGCCACTCTTATGAGAGGGCAAATGTCCTCATACCTGGTTCCTCATACCCGGGTCAGTAGATTCACAACCATCTGTAATTGTAATTCCAGAGGATGTGACTCTCTCTTCCCATCTCCACTTGCTGTCTGCAAAAACATGCACACATACATTTAAAAAATAAATATATTTTTTAAAAAAACCAATATATCTTAAAGATGAAAACACAAACACAAATGGAACATTGCTGCATGTGTCTTGCCTATTTCATCTACATGTACTAAAAGTACTTGCATATAATATTTTAAACTTCTTTTGTGCATTCACTTTTCGAATTTTAGAGTATTTTGGAGAGAGATGTGAAGTTTATCCACTAAATTAAAAAGACACGTTGTGGGGGCTGGAGAGAGGGCTCAAAAGAGCACTGGCTGCTTTTCCAGGTGACTAGGTTTGATTCCCAGCACCCACATGGGGAGTCAGAGCCATCTGTAGCTCCAGTTCCAGAAGACCTGATGCCCTCTTCTGGCATCTGCAGGCACCCGGCACACAGGTGGTGTACGGACATGCAAGCAGGCAAAAACACCAATAGGCAAAATAAAATAAACATTGAAATTTAAAAAATGAAAATATGCATTTTTGAATTATGCATTACATACAGTTACCATCTCCCACTTAAACACGTACATGGAAGATATTGACCTAGTCAGTCTTTCTTTTGGACTGATTGGTTTTCCACATTCAGTATTATGAGAATTTCTACAGAAAGAAATACAGAAGAAACAGGAGGACAATTAACCCCTCTCTCCTAAGTACCCTGGTAGCCTGAGCATAACAGCGTGTCTCTAGGAGTGCTCAGCTGTTGACGATGGCAAGCTGTGACTCAATCCCACAGTACCTCTAGTATGCATTAACTACATAGGTGCCTGGAAGCTTGGAAGACTGAATGGCCTTCCCACTGCAGAGAACACTAACACCAAGGCATTTCATGCTCACCCAAAGCAACAAGAAAACTAGAACAGGGTTTTCCGCTAACTCATCAGACTTCAGAACAGGAAAGGATGTTAGTGGGTTTCTGTGTTTACCTCTTGTAGTATATTCTGTCTGTAAAGGGAACCAGAGACCCAAAGGGGCCAAGTGTCTTGCTTGTACATACAAGCAGTGTTGGCTGAGCCAGGACAGGACCCTGAGATTGACTTCATCTCCCTGGGCCTCTGATGTCATCTGCGTTCTTTGCTTCCCAGATCTCTGTTCAAACTTCACAGTCTAACATAAATATCATCTTCTTAGCAACCCCTCTTTCTGCTGAGCCCCTCGGCTGACCTCTCCTTTTGTTTAATCCTCCTGTGGTGTTTTCTGCCCTACACTGCATTTTTCCCAATATGCTCTTGCTACATAGTCCAAACCAGCCTCAAATTCACATCCTACCCCTGTCTCCAGGGTTCTGGGATTACTTGTATGGCCAACCCACTGCAGTATTTTGACCTAGTCTAGCTCTCTTAATAGGCTTAAAGTTAAAACTCACCTCTTACCTTTGTATTCCCAACAGTTGACATTTTATCAGCAAGTCAACAGTAACTCCGAAGATTAAAGACATTGCAAAGGTAACTTGCCACTGTTTCTTGGAGAGTTCATGCTCCTAACCATGAGTTTTATGTCCAAGCAACCTTGAACTGTTTGCACTGTGGATCAAAGTGCTGTAGAAGTCTCTTTTCTGTCTTTACATGCAAAAGGTTAAGGATGCTATCCACAGCTTGAAGTTTTTCCCAGAAAATAACGCATCACGAGGACCACAGAATGGATGGGTACTCATACAACATTCTAGAACGATCATAGCTTTTGAGATATAAAAGGCTGAACTTCAATCATAACTCTGCAACGATGACAGAACTAGGTATGGTTGAATTCTTGGAGTCTTACTTTCCTCACCTGATTGCAAGGGTCTTTGCAGGTTGGCTGATGTCATTCTGTGGCACATACCCCTGGCACAAAACAGGCACATACAAGGCACTGACTTCAACATGGCCCTTCCTGTTATATTTCCTTGGCTCAACAGATGGTAGTTCATGAGTCGAGATGAAAGGACACATGCGGGCCCAGAGACCCTGGAGGGGACGAGAGACCAGGAAAGACTCCACCCCTCATGTTCAGGTGACTGATTTCAGCATAGAGTCCTTTTCGTTGTCACTGTGTTTCACAATGCTTTCTAAAAGAAACCTTTGTCACCTACTTTTCCTACCTAGATTGTGTCCGCAGGCAGGCAGGTGTCATCAATGCATCCTTGCTTTCCATCAGAGTGACAAGTTCATTCTAGGCACCATCTAAAATTCAACTAAATGAATTAGGACACATAGTCACAAATTGAGAAGCCATCATGAACATCTTTACATTTATTATCTGGGGAATTATAGCTCAAGGAGTATCCGAGTTATTTTTCTCATCTTTGTGAGCAAATGTCCCTGATAAAGGCACATTTGAAGAAAGGAAGGGTTTATTTTGCCTTGTATCTCAAGAAGGGAAACGAACTGTCATTTTGAGGAAGACGTGACAGGAGAAGCGTGAAATGGGTGGTCACTTTGTATCGTACTCAGGAGGTGGAGGGAAAACAGGAAGCAGGGCCAGTCTGCAAAGCTTCAAGGCCTACCCCTAGGAACCCACTTCTTCCAGGCAGGTCTATTTCTTCTAGGCTTTACAACCTTCCAAAATAGCATCACCAGCTGGAGACCAAATGTTCCCACACGTGGATCCGTGGAGCCATCTTACACTGAAACCACAGGCAGTTGAGCACACACACACGCCTTTCCATTTTCTTTTCACTTACATACACAGACATGTACACACCTGTGACCACATGCCTGGGAACCTAAGAATACATTAAACTTGAAATAATACTTCTTGGGTACCTATTAACTGCCAGGAAGCTTTCTGAGCACTGAGGACACATCCACGGTTAAACCAGCAAGCAATGGGCACTGATAAACTATGCCGATTTAATACACATTGAATGCGCATTGAGAATTAGACTTCTTAAGATTCTGTTTTCACTTAAGCATTTCCAGCAGTAGAATTCATGATGGAATCATGAAAAGCAGACCATTGGGAGATGAGTTGCCCTTCACTCTGGCAAAAGCAGTATTCTGCTAGGACATTTATTGTAGACCTCTCTGGGGGCATCGCTCTGCAAAAGCACTGGACACACCCCTTGACTTTCAATGTTCTCCTCTGAGGGGAACATAAACAATGATTCCCCTTTCTACCTTCAGGTTTAACTTTTATTAAAAGACAGCTGAGCTTACCTGTCTCCCCAACCATAACAAAAGAAGTGAAGCAACTATAAATGATAGTTTCTCATTCTGATTTCTTTATAAGATGTAGTTTAAGACATCTATGAGTTAGTGTGTTTGGGAGGGAGATGTGCTTGTATGTGCAAATGCTTGGAAGTTCATCAGAGGACTTTCAGCTCCAGAACCTGAACTTATAGGTGCTTGTCAGTCACTCTCTGTGGGGCTGGGAACTGAACTCTGGTCTTCTGCAAGTGCTCTGGACCACTGTGCCATTTCTCCAGCCCTCATTTAGCTGCTTAAAAGACGGGTTGCACTTTGTCTTCTCTCCTCTTTTTGATATAACACACCCAACTGCAGGAACAACTACATCGCTTCCAGTGAGTGTTTTGGCTTCTCTACAGATGAACACTATCCCAATCATAGAAAGCTAGTCTCCTCGTAGATTGCATATAAGGACCTGATATGGGCCAAAAGATATGGACTAAAGATTACAGATGAATAAAAAAGATTTAGATGATACGATCCAAGACTTTTCTTATCAGTACCTAGGAAATCCATGAAAAAGTACCCACGCTATAAGTACGTGGAGAATGACTGAAACGCACCTGATCTACTTGCTCTTAGCTAATGAAAATAGTGCCTTCTTCCCATGCAGAGTGAAGCCATCAAAAACCGTGGTTAGCAGCCAAATGCAGTACCCCATGCCTGTGATCTCGGGCTAAGGTGGTTGCAACAGGAAGATCAAGAATCCAAGGCTAGCGTGGGCCCTGAACCTAGAATGTAAAGGGTTCTAAGTTAGCCTAGGCTGTGTAACCCTGTCTCAAGACACAAAAGAAAGACAAGAAAGAAAGAAAGAAAGAAAGAAAGAAAGAAAGAAAGAAAGAAAGAAAGAAAGAAAGAAGGAAAGAATTAATAGTATTCCAACTGAGGAATTACAAAAGAAGACGGCAGAGCACCTTCCAGTAGAAAAAAAAATTGCACTTTTATTGAGAAAACTAAATTTAAATACAGGTTGAGCTTCCTGTAACCAAAATGCCTACGGCAAGAAGTGTTGCAGCTTTTCCCAGAGTTGAGGCTATTTGCATATATATAATGAGATATCTTAGAGATGGGACCCAAGCCGAGAGATGAAATTCATGTATGTTTCTTCTACAATTTATATACACAGCCTCGAGGAAATTTGATGCAGTAATTTTAGTTGGTCCATGTTGTGACTGCAGACTGTCACAGGAGGTCAGGTATGGAAGTGTCCAACTGGGATGCCATGTTGGGTGTCTAGGAAAATTCAGATATTGGAGCATTTCAGATCTGGGACTTTTCAATTTGGGTCCTTAACTCTAGTTGAACAATTGGGATATACTAAAGACACGGTGGTAGTCATAAATATTTGTGGAGATGAGGGAAGACACCTCAGGCTTGAAGCAAGGAATAGGAGACTTCTCAGAGCAGATGTGACTTCAGTTGTTCCTCAAAGAAATGGAAGTCTTGATGGAAATGAACTTCAAGAAGAAGAGGAGCAAGACACAGTCCAAAGAATGGTGTGATGGGCAGAGTAGAGAAACCATTTGAGTAGCCAGGGACTGCCCCTGTGAAAAAACAGAATGGAGAATGGATTTAGAATGGAAAATTTTAGTTCAACTATGTGTATTATTAAATGCTGGACTAGAGAATTTAGGTTTCATATGATAGGCTGTAAAAAAGCCATTGTCAAGTCTTGAATGGAGGAGAGATATAATAAATGTGATCACAGAAATAAGTTATTAGATGGACTTCACAATGGACTACAAAAGAGAACGGAGATAAATAAATCAGCAGGGAAGAAGGGCTGGAGGGGAGTTCAGCAAGAGTCAAGGCATTGTTATGTCACATGTAAGAAACAGTGAAAAAACTAAAACTCCAGGTGATTAAGAATTGGGGCTGTTTAGAACTCTGAGTTGGGGGCAGAAAATGAATACTCCTAGAGAGGCCAGTAACAAACCTCAGAAGTACATTTGTAACATTCCTAACATGCTTTGGATAAAACAAACCTGCAAAACAATTCAAGACAAAAAGCAAATTAGAGCCATGAACAAAGATTATGAACACGCAGTTTTCCAAAGACATCAAATGACTATTAAACATACAAAGCCATATTTACCATAACGCAAAAATGTAAATAAAAGCAACAGCAAGATACTTTTGCTTGTTGCTGTGGATAAAAATGATGACATATTTTCAATGACAGTCATGATTGTTTACAAGGAAACATCCATGAAAAGAGTTTTTGGTGTCTGTTGCCTGAGGAGCGATGTAGCACTATAAATACATTCATTCACCTTGGGCCCAAGATGCATGCCTAGCTGCGCACATCAAAGGTGTACTCATGGGAAATGTAACTGAAAAGAAGCCAAATGCCCACCCAGTCTAAGGCAGTGTAAAAAGTATGAGCGATTGGAAAGACTTTAGAGCCACTGATGAAAAATCTTTAACATATGGGAAAATACACATAATACGTTGAGTTTAAAAGGCATATTATAAGCAGCTTGTTCAATATGTTCTTAATTTTAAAAATCTGTATATATGAATAAAATACAACATGCCATTTTTGGATGGTAATTCAAACAAGCAAGCTGTAAAAAGACACTTTTGAGACAGGGAAACCAAATATGGACTTAGAAATGGATGGAGCCGAGGACTAGTTGTTGGTTTTGTAACATAATGATGTTCCAGTTATAATCTTACGTTTTCTATGTTACAGATATAGACTGAACTGACATCTTATAGAGGGAAAAGTCCTGAACTCTGGAATTTGTTTTACAATATAAAAGTTACCAAGGAAGTTAAATAAGAATGACAATGTGCTGGTAATTGTTACTTATATAGTTCTGTTCTGAAAGTTCCTCTAACAGAAATATTCAAGTTTAAATGTCCAATGAATGTATTTTTAGCAAAACCAGAAGGGAAAGTCTCTTGTTATTGTCATTCTTTGCATTTCTTAGTGTGGTTAAGTATGACTTAATGTCATTAATTTGGTTTCTTTGGAAAATTCCTTGCTTTTTAGAAAGTGAAGTTGTGATACTTTCAAAATGATGTGTATACGTATGCGCATAAAAGGTTATAATGGTGTAACCAAAATAGTTATGATGGCAGCTGCTGGTGAGACAAAGGTTTTATTTCCTTCTTTGATTTATTTACCTTTATTTTATATGCATTGGTGTATTGCCTGCATGTATGTCTACATGAGAGCATCAGATCTTGTAGGTACAATCGTGAGCTCCCATTTGGGTGCTGCTATTTGAACTTGGGTCCTCTGAAAGAGCACTCAGTGCCCTTAACTGCTGAGCCATCTCTCTAGCTCTATTTTCTTCTTACAATACATTTCGGGTGATAAAATGAATATATTTTATTTCAATTTTTTAATGGATCATTTCAGGTAGCCAGTGGATAAATGCAATATTATATTACTAGGGGTGTAGTTTCTTTTTTTATTAAATTTTTATTTTTTATATTAATTAGTTTATTCACTTTGTATCTCAGTTGTACCCTCTCCCTCATTCCCTTCAGATCCCACCCTCCCTCCCTCATCTCCTCCCATTCCCCTCTCCAAGTCCACTGATAGGGGCAGCCTTCCTCCCCTTCCATCTGACCCTAGCCTATCAGATCTCATCAGGACTGGATGCATTGTCCTCCTCTGTGGCCTGGCAAGGAAGCTCCCCACTCAGGGAGAGGTGATCAAAGAGCCAGCCACTGAGTTCATGTCACAGACAGTCCTTGTTCTCACTACTAGGGAACCCACTTGGAGACTGAACTGCCATGGGCTACATCTGAGCAGGAGTTCTAGGTTATATCCATGAATGGTCCTTGGTTGGAGTATCAGTCTCAAAAAGGACCATTTTTAATGGAAGATAATTCTAAATGTTATTTTTAAAGCACTTCTATATTTTGATATTGCAGAATTAAATGAAGTAGTGATGTGCTGAAATGAAGATGAGCACTAATGACAGAGGGCTTTGGAGGAACCATCGAAACAGGTCTTGCAGATAGTGACAGCTGATGTCTGACTAAGGCTGGCAAGGTAGCTCTAGCATGCATGAAAGCCAGGTTTGATTCCCAGGATAAAGTGGGTATGGTGGGGCATGCCTGTAAGCCCAGCTCTTTCAGGTGGGAGGCAGGTGGATCAGAAGTTCAAACTCATCCTCAGCTACAGAACACACTCAAGAAGAGCTTGGGCTATATGGGATCAATTGTGTTTAAAAAAATCTGGGTAAAAAAATCGCATTTCAAAAGAGCAGTTGAGGAAAAAAAGGAGTTGGAGAGGACAGAACCTGAGCTCAAATGCCAGGATTTGACGTCAGCCCCACATAGAGCTCACAGCCAGCTTATTCCCCATCTTTGTCAGTGTGCATGGCCCAGGCAGTTTGCAAGATATTTTGAGTATCAAAATGAACTAACGAGGCATGTGTGAATCCTTATGGACTTATGAGGTAGGCAGTCAACTGGAGTGCATATGGAGGAGATGTGCAAGGTACCTGAAGAGCTTGGAGCAAAGACCTGATCCAGTCCCGAGAGATTTTGAGAAACTTCCTTTGAGGAACTTTTGCTCCTTGGGTATAAACAGGAGTTGGGCCAAGAATGTAGCAGGGCAATTTCAATAGAAAGATGAGCTAACTTGAAAACTTTAATGCTGAAAGAAACATGGTCATCTGAGGAACCAACCAAAATCAGTATGTCTGTATCAGAAAGTGAATTAGAAAGAAAGCTAAGATGAGGGCTGAGGGTGAAGCTGTGTAGAACACGCAGACTCTTCTAAGCCGTGACAAGAAGTATCATCACTTTTTTGTTTCTAAGCATATTTTTTTGTTTCTAATCATGAAGAGAGTTCTAATGAGAGATCCATGATGGAGAGAACAGCACTCATGGGAAGATACTTTGGCTTGAGGTAATAGTGGAGGAGGTGGGGAGACAATAGTGGAGGGGTAGATCAGATAGCTTTTCCTTTAATTCCCAACGAGGAAGAATTGCCAAAGAAGAATAACAAGTAGCCATAGAAGTTAGAAAGAAGTTAAAGAGGCCAGCATTAAGGAAGGAATGATGATGTGGGATGGAGGGAGGAAGGGAAGGAGAGAGGAAGAGAAGAAGTCAAATAGGTTAGATGCTAATGAATAGTATCCAATAAATTAAGTAAAATCATAATTGCTATTGGTTTGGTGGGAGAGTTTAAATTGACAGGTAAGGTGGAGACAAGGCTGGTGTGGCCAAACAGTGGTTAGGAAGGGGTGAGAAGTCTATAGATGAGGTAATAACTGGGGTAAGTTGTCTTCTACAGTTCCTGGGAAGAACTTGAGAAAATTCCTATCCAATTCCTTTTGGTCTCAATGAGTGGGGAAGGAATGGTTGTGTTTGTCTGGAGTTTGTTACTTTGGGAGCATGTGGTTTCTCTATATAGAAGGGGAGGAAGGATGACTGGAGAAGATTCAAATAATGATGGCATGGAGGCTCCAAAATCAAGCCAACTAGAGAACTAAAGAGGAGTGAAGAGAAAACACAGAGATGACGCCAGACAGCATCAGGACTCCTATGTGGGGACAAGAAGAGGAGCGTGTACTTTCACCTCAGTAGATAAGCTTGATCACCACGATTGCTATAGCTGAATGAGCTGAATGGTGACTATATAACTATTGATGCTAGCACTAAGTATGGCAGACAAGACATTCCAGGTACTGCAAGGACCCACTGGCCTTGATTCACCTCTTCCTAAGAACCTTATGGGATGGATACTGTTCCTCATCCTTGAATAAATGAAAAGATTATGCACCTTGCCAAGATCACAAAGCTTTCAAGTAGAATTAGAATTTAAACCTTCTTTCTTCTGTGTCATTCTGTGTGGCCCCACAGCTCTAAGAGGCCAGTGGATGATTTTGTTGTTGCCTTTCTTGCCTCTGAATTCTCTCAGGAACCTGTGGATGCTAAAATTAACCAACTTCTGTCTCTGTTCTTTGCAAACCAATAGAGCATCATAGTTTTGGTTTAATTGATTCTAGTAGTGTCCCATGCTAATAGGGCCACATTCTGCCATGTGGATAAGATGGCAGCAGGTAGTTGTTGTACAGTAATATTTATTATTAATTTATCTTTTAGTTAAACAGTGATTATTTCTAAACCAGCTGTAAATCACCACACAGAGACTAGGCTTTATTTATTTAACGTAGAGCATAATGCTGGGCAGTAGCTACTCTGTCCTAAACCTCCAAGCCCAAATAGTTTTCTCCCACTTAGATTTCCCACATTATACTTGCTTTTAGTCATATCTTAGGTCTGGCTCATCTCTCCTCCTGGTTCCAGTCTCTCCTCTCCTACTCATTTCCTTTCTCATCCCCTCCAGACCAGGATGTCCCACCCTATTCCCTCTATTGCTCAGCACTGGCTGGTTGTTTTTATTGACAATACAGAGAACAAATGGTAGCATGTTTACACAAACTTGACACAGGTGATGATTAGAATAAACATCACAAAATGCAATGTCCAGATTAAAACCAGATAGTGGGGTAGAGAAATCAGCATTTGAATGAATAAGAGTAAATTGTATACATTACACAAGAACATTATACCAACATTTCCCCTGTTAAGTCCAATAAATGGCTTCTTTTCTTTCAATATAATAGTAATTATAAAAGTTGTGAAAACTAATAGGTAAGATTTACATGTGCAATGTCCAGTTCATGTGCATATGGCAACTTAAGGGAAAATATTTGATTATCTATCTTATCTTGACAAGTTTAGAGTTCTATACCTAAATTAACCTTTTTCCTTATTGGTATTACCTATATAAAAACATTTTCTTAAATTCTAAACAACTTAAGCTTACTTGTGGAACTATAATTATTTGGTCTTCAACCCCACCAGAGACTTGAGAAGGAATAAAATTAGTTACTAGAGTAAATAGAAAGTGCATGTTAGCAGCTTCCAAAAAGTAAAATACTGACAGAAACAATTTGCTGCCTGAACAGTCACCCAAAACACTAATGTTGGAGCATCATCTTCAGCCTTCTAGCTCAGAATATTTGATAAACATACATATGAAGCAGGAACTATTTAGGACTTGCTTACCCTGTGTTGGCAGAGATCGACAGGTCCTGCATTTAAACTTGCCCATTTTAGGAGAATTCTGTCTGTTGTGAAATGAGGGCATTTTATTTTTGCCTAGATGGCTCATTTGCCATATTTGAAGCCATTTCCATATGGAGTTTTTTTGATGCTCATCACCTTCTTTGAGGTAGGCTGGGTGCTGCCAGGAGATGACATGTCTCATTGTCAATGAATCTTTAAAATAATGAAAACATTTTTAAAGGTCTTATGCTGTAAGTGTATGAGGTTTCTGAAGACATACCTATCTTTATGTAATCATATCTATCTGTTAACCCTAGGATGTATACTCCTGTGATAAATTAAACTAGTGTCCAATATGACTATGAGTTAATTAACTAACAATTAACTTGCATTAACTAATATCCTAACCTTATTTTCTCTCTAAATAAAACCATTAACAACTTTTAACCATCTCCCAATGACAGTAAACATTCATAGCCCCAGAAAACAACCAAAAACAAACCCAACCCCCTTTAAAGGAAATTGGATGTCATTCTCATGAACTTTTTTTCTAGCTGATTTTTTTTGACACACAGAAACCCTGTTATGGGGACCAAAAGAAACTGGGAAAAATGGTTAATTAAGTAAGCATTAACATTCGTGGTCCAGTCTTTGAATGTTGAGAAATTTCAGGCTTCCTAGAAGTGCTGTTTGGAACAGTCTGAAAGGCTCAACCAGTTGAGATTAGTAGCTTTCTTCAAAGCCCTCTTGGGAGGAGGCTTTGACAAGAAACAACAATTGAAGCAGTTGAGGCAGGAACAAGCAGAATGATGGAACATGCAAGATACTGGAACAGATGTGTCAAAGTCTTAACATGCTGGAAGAATGAATTCTGTCAGGTTTGATCCAGCCTCTCTTTTATCCAGTCCTTTGGTTCTGCAAGCATATAACTTCTCAAAAGTATTATACAGTCCTAAAATTATAAATGTATGAGATATGCAGGATGAAACGAAACTGTAAAACAATTTTATCTATGCCAATTAAAAGAATGGCATAATAAATTTTGAGGCTACTGTAGCCAAGGATTTATTAGCCATGTATTGCTGAAGTTTTGGCTAGAGACATTTTTTGTCTCAGTCAGTTTTAGAGCTGTTCCCATGTGAAGGAATCATCAATTTATGTTACCTGTTCTGTTTAGTCTTCTTGATTTCTCTCTTCTTGTGTGTGGCCATGATCTTGAGGTGATCGTCCTCTGTCATATCTGATTTTTATTACTTTTGATGGAGCCCATAATTTCTCTTCTCCTGTATGTACATATGCAAACCTCTCCCCCAGTGTAACACATTCCCTGCTCTCCCTTGTGAAGTTAGGGTATCTTTGAAATATATAGGCAGAAATATTTCGGCATTTTTTAAATATATCCCAGTGTCTCTCCACAGCCATTGTTTGCTGTTCATTAACATTTAAAAAATTTAAGGTCAATAAAGCATTATGTAACCTATCGCTGGGGGTCTTTGATAGCCCTCTTTGTTTGCTAACCATGTTCCTTAATGTATGATTGGATCTGTCAATGACTGCTTGACTGGTGGGATTGTGAGGTATACCTGTAACATGTTTTATCTTATAATATATAGAAAATCATTCCATTTTATTAGAGACATATGATGTAGAATTGTCAGTCTTAATTTGTTTAGGTATATCCATAACTGTCATCACTTCTGATAATCACGTAATAACTGAATCAGCCTTTTCAGAACTTAAGGCTGTTGCCCATTGAAACCCTGAATATGTGTCTATAGTATGGTGCACATATTTCAGTTTACCAAACTCTGTAAAATAAAGCACGTCCATTTGCCAACTTTCATTTCTTTGGTTACCTTTAGGGTTACTTCCTGAAGGTAATGGAGTTTGGTTATATAAAGAACAAGTGGGACACTTTTTTCATAATTTCTTTGGCTTGTTGCCAAGTGATAGAGAACTCTCTTTTTAAACCTTTGCTGTTAACATGGTGTTTTTTTTTTTTAATGAAATTCTGGGGCCTCTAACACGCTTCCTATCAGTAGTTGATCAATTTCATCATTGTCTTGTGCTAGAGAACCTGGTATACCAGTATGAGATCTGAAATATGTTATATACAATGGATTATTTTATTTCTGATTACTTTTTGTAATTGAAGAAACAGTGAAGTTAAGTCTCCTGGATTAGATCAGCAGTTTCTATATGCACAACTCTTTCTGCATATCAAGAGTCAGTGACTGTATTAAGAGATTCTTGAACATCTGATCACACCAAAAGAATTGCATATAATTTTGATTTTTGAACTGAATCGTGGTTATCCACCACTTTACTCAGATTTTCTGACTTATAACCTGCCTTTTTTAATTTATTGGCATCTATAAAGAAATGTGGGAGCTCCAGAAATTGTAGTTCCTTTTATTATAGGAGGGAGAAGCCAATTGGTTCTTTTTATAAACTGAAGTTGCTTGCTTTTTGGGTATCTGTTGTTGATTTCTCCCAAAAATTCACTGCAAGCTCTTTGCCAATATTCTTTGTCTGCCCATAACGAGGCAATCTCAGTAAAGGGCACCACAATTTCAGCTGGATCTATTCCAGCTAATTGACAAAGTCTCATTTTTCCTTTTAGGATCAATTCAGAAACTTTTTCTATATAGGTTTTTAATTTTTTATTTTGTTTGTGTGCCAAAAATATCTATTCTAAGACATAATCCTCCCTCTGCATAAGAATTCCTGTGGGAGAATGAGTGGAATGCAAGATAACCAAAATGCAGGCCATCTCTGGATCAATAGGGTCTATATATGCATCTTGTAATTTCCTTTCTACCAGAGCCAATTCCTTTCCAGCTTCAGTTGATAGCGTTCTTGGACTATTTAAGTCCTTATCACCCTTGATAAGTTTGAAATAAGTTACTTAGCTCTTGACTAGCTAAACCAATGGTAGGTCGTGGCCAGTTAATATCTCCCAGCAATTTTTGAAAATCATTAAGAATATTAATTGGCTTCTTCTAATTTGTACCTTTTGTGGTTGAATTTTCTGTAGACCTATTTTGTATCCTAGGTAATTAATAGAATCTACTCGTTGTATTTTTTTGGGAGCAATCTATAATCCTCAACAAGATAAAGTTCTATTTACTTCATCAAAATTTTTTCTATTGTTTTCATATCTGAGTCAGCCAATAATATATCATCCATACAGTGGTAAATTATGGATTGAGGAAATTGCTTAAAAATTCTCTCCAATGTCTATTGTACAAAATATTGACATAAAGTAAGACTATTTAACATCCTCTGTGGTAAGACCTTCCAGTGATATCTCTTTATTAGACAGCTTCTATTCAAAGTGGGCACTGGGAAAGCAAACCTTTCCCTATCATGTTCATGTAAAGAAATTGTGAAAAGCAATCCTGTAAATCAAACACTACAATATGCCATTCCTTAGGTAACAAAGAAGGTGATGGGATTCAGGATTGTAACAATCCCATTGGCTGAATAATTTTGTTTATTGCTCTGAGATCTGTTAACATTCTCCATTTGCCATATTTCTTTTTGATGACAAATATAGGAGAATTCCAAGGGCTGTTGGACTCCTCTATATGTTGAGCCTCCAGCTGTTCCAGGACTAGATGTTCTAGTCCCAGTAATTTTTCTTTACTGATAGACCATTGTTCAATACAAATAGGTTGGTCAGCCAACCACCTTAGTGTTAAGGCTGTGGGGGTTTTGTTAGCAATGGCTTCCCAACATGAAGTTGAAAAGATGGCCTCTGCTATATTTTATGGACAGCCTGGATAGTCTGTAATTGTTTTTGATGACATTTTTAAATAATTTTAACTTCTTTATCAGGAGTATTACCTGTGTTTTCACTTTCCTCTAAATCTGGGGGAAGGTTAATCTGGGTTTTCCATTGTTGTAACATATCTCTTTCCTATAAGTTTATGGCTATCTCAGACACGTAGCCTTAATTTTCTTATTTGATCTTTTGGTCCTGAAGGTCATTTAAGCCACCTGACACTTTGTTTTACTTTAAAGTTCCAACTCCTTGAAGATGGATATCCACTTCTTGAAGTGGCCAATCTGAAGGCCAGGATTTGGAATGTTTATTTGCAGAGCAGTAGTGTTTAATTTTCTTGTGGAGGAGTATTCCTGTCCTTTTTGGGACCTGGGAGAGGCCCCCTTGGGTGTTTTTTGATAAAGGATTACCCCATTTATCTGTTCCTGTTCTACATTCACTAGGCCAGTTTTGACACTTGCCACATCTTCTGCATTTTCTAGGAATCATGGGCTCCCTTCTTGAATTATTTTAGTTTTCCTTGTAAGTTCCTTTGTAGTAACCTCATCCACCACAACTAAGACATTTCCCCAAATCTTTAAGGGTAGTTTCTCCTATTAAGGTCATACTGGGTGAGTGAGGTCTGATGTCAATCGTATTTCTAATCCATTTGTCTATTGGTGCTGATCTTGCTCTTAATGGCTCTATTGGTGTCTTTGCATTCATTGTTAGCATGTTCAAAAGCTAAAGATTCTATTAGTGCCTTTCTAGCTAGTGGATCTGATACACTTCTATCCACAGCTGAGGTCAGTCTTTGCAAAGTTAGTGCATGTTTCACTTGGACCTTGTATGACCTGAGAGAATGGCTCAAGCCTTTTTCCTGTTTCCTCAACCTTGTTCCAGGCATTAAAGGCTGCTAGGTGACATAATGCTAAGGTTTCTTCATTATATACAGCTTGTATCTCTGTGTCAGCATATTGTCATCAAGCAGTTGTTCCTTAGAAACACCAATACCTCTGGCTCTATTTTTGTGTGCTGCCTCTCTAGCCTCTTCTCTCCACCATGAAAGCCATTGTAAATATGGCCCAGGTTCTAATATTGCCTTTGCCATATCCTCCCAGTCCTTTGGGATTACTCAACTTCTGATTGACCAGGAAGTCAGCATTTGTTTTAAAATGGTGAATGCATTCCAAAATTAGTGACAGTTTCCTCAAATTTCCTCAGATCTAGCACTTCCACAGAGCGCCATTCAGCTTCATGATAATCCTGTGGATGATCATCTGCTGGTCTCTGCTATATACTGACTGGATAAGCAATCATTTATTTTCCAACCACCTTTGGTTGGCTTTCTTTATTTTTATCTTTTGCCTCTGCCTAAGTAGAATACTTAGTAGTCTAAACTCTTCTCTTAAGGTCTGTACCCATATTTCACACCTATCCCTCTGTTCTTGGTTTTGTTCAATAATCTCTTGAATCTCTTGTTTTATGCCTTGTTTTTAACTTTTAATTTTTCTTTATATTATTCTAGTTGTTTTTATTGTTGTTCCAGTATCTTTTCTAAAGCCTTTGCCCTGTCTTCCTGTTGTTCATCCTATTCTGTAAGTTTTTGTATCTCTTGTTTTATTTCCTGTATCCAACCTTCATTTTTTTTCTTTATATTGCTCTGCTTTTTCTTTGGTTATTCCAGTATCTTTTCTAAAGCCTTTGCCTTTGAGAGGACATAAAAGGCTAATCCAATGATTAAAGTTAAGTCGAGGACTATGAATGTAACCATACTCAG
>REGO01000251.1:2898730-2939788 GCA_010120015.1 Rhombomys opimus
AAGAATGGCTTGGGAGCTTAAGAGCCCTGCTTCAGTCCGCCCAGTGATGCCCTTGAGCCCAAACACTCTTCTGACCATTTTACAGGGGTGGTGGGAAGGTCAAGGGTTTAAGGCAAACTTCCCACATATCAAGAAACAGAGTTCCAGTTGTCATACAATCCTAGGTTCCTTGAAGAGCTGTCATTTACCAGCCCAGCCCTGTCACTGTGGGAAAATTACACTACGTTTTCATTTTCTTGTCTGTAAATAGTAGGAATTACACATAAAGATTGTTCCACAGTGCCAACCTGCACAGGGCTGCCATTTTGCTTAACCCCAAGCCACCACAGCGACATTCGACTAGAACACAGCATTGATGGTGTCCCCTGCAGCTGAGCAGCAGATCGGCCATGCCAAGCAAGCGCCTACAGATGTGCATTTTCAGGAATTATTAGACATTGCTATTATTCCGGAAGCTTTTTCTTCTGGTAGGAGTACAATAGATGATTCAGAATAACCCTGCCGTTGACCACGCCATACCATGGGAGATGGTGCTGGGATGTCAGATTGAGAACATCAGAAAATAGCCCCCCAACTAGTGAGAAATCATATTTTTCAGACCCCACAGAAGAAAGAAGGAAGACTTATTTTGAAATTCCATTTTTAACTTAATTTATTTTACACTATTTAATTATGTGTGTACATGTGTGAGTGTTTGGGCATGAATTTGTACATATGTGTGCAGTACTTGCAGGAGCCAGAGAGGGAACTGTCTCCCGGAGCTGGAGGTAGGGTGGCTGGAACCACCGAGTGTGGGCACTGGGAACTGAACGCCAGTGCTCAGCAAGAGCAGCACCCATTCTAACCACCCAGCATCTCACCAACCCCTCGGTTCACTTTTGGGTTGACACACAATATTGGTGAGCGCTTACAAGGTTCAGTGTAGTGCTTTGAATCACGTACACACTGATTCATGCTCCAATTAGAATGATAAACAAGTCCATGGACCTGAACTTTTGGCTTTCCTTTTCGATGAGTGCATTCAAGTCCCTCTCTTCCATTACGAGAAGCAGAACACATTTTTGCCTACATCCTCGTAGGGTTGCAGGGAACAGCAGTTTCTATGCCTTCCGTACAACCCATGTTCCTGGGAACACTGGTTCTCACGGTGAGGGTGCTGAAGGGTCAGAAGCACCTAGGAATCTATTAGCAGTACTGATGCTCAGGCTCTGCCCACAGCTACTTAGTCAGTAGCTCTGAGTGGGACCCGGCTTTCTGTGGTTTACAGAACACTTCGGGATTTTGGTATATCCTGCGATATAAGGCTGCAAGCCCACAGACGCCTGTAGGTCTCAAAGCAAACCTGAGCATGGGACTCCAGCAGGGATTTCCATCAACCCAAACAAAGCAGACGACTCAGAAATCAGAGCCGAGTGCCAGCCACGGCAGAGGGATCCTGGTGACTCCCTCAAGGTGTTAGTCTAGACCTCCCAGGACCGCAGACGAGATGCCAATGAGCTGGAAGGCCACAAGCCCTCTCGGGGACCAGTGTGTCTTTATCTCTATTCCTGGCAGATATGTATAACCTGGGATTGACAGAGCCCTTAGCCTGGCACCCTGGGTAGCAGATGCATATCTTCCTTGAAGAAGAAAGTGTGTTCTGTGCCTTCAATTTTCCCTACAGAACACTCTAAATCCACGGAGACTCACTTCCCTCTTGCACTGAAGAAGGGCCAGGACCCAACTTAGGCAGCTTTCAAGGACAGTCCACATGGGGAAAACAGGACTTTGGCCTTCTTCCTGAAGCCCGCTGGAGGCTGTTTAGGTGCCTCCAGCTCTGGCTGATGCCCAAGTCTAAATTCATTGGAGACACTGATAGGAACCATCCCATGAAATTGCTCCTGACTGACAGACATGGGAAGTAATACATTTTATTTTATTTCACTTTCAGACACTATATATCCCAGGCTGGCCTCAACTTCCCAATCCTCCTGCCTCAGCATCCTGAGTGCTGGGATTATAGCTGTGTACCAGCCGGCCAACTAGTAAAATGTCTGTTGTTTAAAAATACCATTATATACCCAATCAAAAACAGTGGGCACAGCCAGGTACACTGGTGAATCCCTATAATGGTTGAAAGAGGAAAATCTGAGTGACAGGCCTGTGTGGACTACACAGTGAGATAGTGTATCAAAACCAAAAGAAAACCAAAACAAAGAGCGTGAGATGACAAAACGGCCATAAATTGTGGAGAATGGAAGAAGTATTATACACAAGCCCACAGACAACCAAGCTTTTAGACATGGATTTGTCTTGTAGTCATTGTAGGAATCATTACCCCTTCACTCTTTGGTCCTGCTCACCCACATCATATGGCGCATCGATGGCACCCAAGGATCTGTACTGTCTTGACCAACTCTCCATCTTGCTTCTTGTGAGGACAGGTCACCTCTGTGCTAGCCCCTCTCCCTTCTTACTGCCTCACTTTCCGCAGGTGATTAACTTCATGGAGAAAACATCTCAGGAAGAATGTATGGCCCCCTCTACAAACCAGCTTTTCTTCTTCCACGGCTCGGCAGAGGTACTGTCCCTCCTGGTCCCTGCAGTCAACCCTGTGGCCTGCACTTTACCAGCCACTTGCTCCTTTTTTTCTTATGACCTTTACTGTCTCAATGTATGTCCCTTTCATACATGCAAACCCGTCTTAAGAAAATCCTCATCATCTCTGTTTCAATAGTGCAATTATTTAGCCTTTTAAAGTTATCTTTATTGTTTATGTGTGTAAATGTATGTGGACAGGCGTGAGCAGGTAGCTTTTGAGGTCAAAAGGGAGCATTGGATCCCCTAGAGCCAGAGTGACAAGCAGCCGTGAGCCACCCAGCGTGGGTCATGGGAACTGAGCTCTGGCCCTCGGTGAGAGCAGCAAGTGCTCATAACCACGGAGGCACCTCTCCATCCCACCCACATTCACGAGAATTTCCTGAATATGTACAGTGAAAAAATCACGTCTGTCCCCAGTTGTCTCCTTCAATTGCTCAGTAACCCCTACCAACTCAAGTATCTTTCTCTGAGAACTCGGTGTGTTTTTCTGTCTCTGTCATTCCCTTACTCCCTCGTGACGCACTGAATCCAATATGTGTATGGCTGTGACACCACCCACTGGGGTATCAAAAAAGAAAGATCCCCCCTGTCCTCCCCGCCACAGCAGCTCTCAACTGCCAGGAGCTTCTCCAGCCTGGAGAATGCCTCCCCGTTCCACAACAGAATTTGGGCTGGTTTTACCTTGCACAGATCTCATGCAGGTAACCACAGCTGCTGCAAGTTGACAGGAGTTTTCAGCGTTCCTCCCATTAGTCTTGCTTGGCAGTTCAGGCTAGCTTTGAACTCACTAGGTAGCCCAGGCTGGCTAACAATGGATCCATCTGCCCCTGTCACTCAAGAGCTGGGATTGCAGGCTAAAACCACCACACCCAGATAGATATTTCTTTTGTTTTGTTTCATTTTGTTCTGTGTTTGGCATTTAAGCCAGGCTAACCTCTAACTCGAGATCCTCCTGCCTGCTTCCCAAGTGCTGGGATTACAAGCATGTGCCATCATACACAGCCCTATTGAATCAGCTCAAGTCCTACTTTTAGACAATCCCGTATCTTTATTCCTTCCATTCACAGAACAACTTATAGACTTTTCCTCAGTGTTTCCACTTGAGGACACGCCAGGTTCCATACTGAACCCACTCAGCAGGGTTCTGCCTCACCTTTTCACTAGCAGCCCCAGCTCCTGATAGGGTCTCACCTGCCAATTCAGCACACGCTCTTCAGCTGCCTACCTCCTGTGCCGGTTCTCCTGTGAGCCTCCTTGGTCTTCTCTCGGGTTCCTTCCTACTCTTATCACTTCCCACTGTCCTTTCCCACTTGGTTCCTGTCTGATTTGTTGAAGACTATAGCTCTGCAGTCTTGGTCTTTAAGTTTATGAATCTGGGCACGGGGCGCATGCCAAAATTTGCCCCAAGAAGCTCTCCATTCTTTGAGTTTTAATCACCAATACATAGAGCATTCCCTACTAGGCCTGAATACACACTGGTGTATCGATAGATCTGCCCTGAAAGCCCCTTTCCATGGAGAATCCTCCATCCAGGCTAAGCAGGACCAAAACCAAACTCATTGTCTGTCCTCGCACAGCACCTGCTCTCCCTCCCTCCCTCCCTCCTTCACACCAGCTGAGCCCCATGCCCTGTGCCGTGCTTGGCCCTCCTTGCCTCAAGACTCAGTTCTGTCAACCATCTTCTAAACGTTTCCACGGGGTGCCTTCTCTCCCTATGTCAGTCACCTTACGCCAAACTCCGTCTCACTGACCTCCCCCAAGCACACTGCTTTCCCACTCTTGGTGATAATGACCAGTGTTCTGACTTCCCTTGGCCTTTAAGGTTCCCTGTGGTTTGCCCACTGCCCACTTCTTCAATCTTATCTCTAATGCACTTCATCCCTTTCTCCAGTGTCCCCTCTGGACTCTTCGGACCCCTCAAGTTTGATGCCTCCTCTACCATGAGGCTTTGCATGTATTTAGAATATTCTCCCCTGTTCCCGTCAACTAGTCAATGACAATTTCTTCCCACCATCTCAGCTGGATTGATTACTGCCTAACAGCTCTGTTAATTTCAGTAATTAAATCAAATATCCTTATCCATCTCATGGAGCTTGCCCTTCTGGGCCTCTTTTTAATGGCATTCAGAATGTTTGTTTTGGTGTTATATAAGAGTTGTATGTCTGTCATATATTTACAGCACGGCGTGCAGATACTCAATAATTTTCGTTGAATAAATGAATGATTAAATAAGTAAAACATTATTATTCCAAAAGAAGATGAGCGTTCCTGCTACTAAAGAAAGGAACCTCCCAGGAGACTGCCACCCTGGTGACTGAAGTCCACTGGCCTTCCAGGTCACTGACTGGGTCATGCATTTTAGCTCTCCCTATGTATGGAAACAGCTAAGAAGGAGGCACAGGAGAGAGACCGAGGGAGATCGAAATATCAACTTAATAACTGATCAGGCTAAAATGGGGAACCATCCTTGACTAATGACTGTAACTGTGTTTCCTAATATTTCCCTGTAGATTTGAATTTTGCCAGACTCACCTGTGCAGGGGGCAGACCATGGATCATGAAACTTTGCTGCGTGGAGCAACAAAGGTGTGTCCAGAGAGGTGAAGACCAAGGAAACTCCACAGGAGGCTGAGAAACCAGAGGCAGGCTGGGTAATGCATGCCTGGAATGTTCTCCTAATTGTGGGAAGGAAGGTCAGTGCTGTTATTTTGATAGAAGCTCTGTTCAGAGAAACTTCTTAGAAAGCCAGGAGAATGGAGACTCCCTACATAAAAGTAAAGTGCAGCAAATTCGTGCAGTTTTATTTAGAGTAAAACTCTGGCTGTTTAAGAAAAGATGGTAAAATCCTTTTTTTTCCCCCATCAGTGGAATTAATGAATTTTCTTTGCTGTTTTCTTTTGCTTGATCAGCCATGATTTCATTAGTTGTTGTTACAAAATAACATTTAACTTCATCAAAACAATTCATTTATACTGTACATGTATTATACCTAGACATATATGTTGTTAATTACCTAAGATTTCTTTTTTTATGAAATATCTGAACATATTCTCCTATATTCTTTACACAAAGATTAAAATTAAAGTGACTATACAATTCAAGAATGCTTTCTGCTGCAAGTAACAGAATAACCAGCTGGTAGTGCCTTAGGTAATAAAAACAAAATGAAACAAAAACAATCAACAACAACAAAGCCTCACGTATTGGAAGTCAAGATGTGGTTACACCTTTTATAGCAACACAACTGGTCACCAAGCTCCAAGCGCTTTCCTTTCTGAGACAGCTCAGGCTGGACCTGAACTCCTGTTCCTCAAGAATCTACCTCCTGAGAGGTGCGGTTGCAGGTGTGAGACAGACTGCTAGACTTCCTCCTTTTCTGTTCTATTTACCACATCAGATGTGCTGATTTTTCACTCCCAGGCTTGTGTGTGTATGTGTGTGTGTATCTGAACTGCACACCAGAGTTGCTCAGCATCCTATGACATGCATCACCAATTCTTCTGGATGTAACTATCAGTGGAAATAGCACGATCCAGGGGATTCGAGTACTAAGCTCCCCTGAGATTTGTTCAGCCGTCACTAGCATTTCCCGGGTCTCAGGACTGCTAGGCCTATAGAATGTCAGGAATGGAGAAGGGAGGGTGCTGGGGAAGGCTAGATCTGAAGTTGATGGAAGACAGCCTTCCATTCACCATAAGCTGAAGTGTTGGGGGGAGGGGAGGGGCTAGAGAGGAAGAACAGAGGAGGTGGAGCACCGTGCATGAGATATTCAGGGCACAGAACAGCTTCATGGCAGAGAGGAGCTAGGGAATGGCATGGGGAGGAGGGGACACCTGAAGGAGGGTATTGGAGTTCCTGGATGAACAGTCTGGAGTCCGTTCCTTGCAGGAGAGAAGACATATGGTCCATTAGCAGAATGAGGGTATGAGGACAGGAGCAGACTAGGTTAGGGTGGAGGAGGACAACTCGGAGCCCACTGCAGATGCTGCTCCGAACAGGAGCATCACCAGTATCATAAGGATGGAATGTGAGGTAGCCGTGAGGCCCTCACCCCTGTTCACGGGGTGCTTCACCAGTAGAAGCAGTGGTGAAGCCCATGCGCCCCAGAAGCAGACACTCACACACGTAGTACCATGGCCCCCATTCTCACCGCTGACCCAGTGAAAAGAGTTAATTTTAAGTAATGAAGAGAACCATCAGGGAGTTGCACCAATAGTCATTTTTTTTTTTTTTAATCTCAAATCATTGGTCTTCTCTAGTTAGTTACTCATGACCTGGTCTCACAAAAATTGGCTGCAGGCATTCCAGGAAATGAAAGGCAATTACTGGAAGAACAGTTCTTCTGGTACTACCAACCAGAGGTGTTTACATTTTCTGCCCATGGGGAGGCATTCCACGTAGGGGTCAGGGGAAGGCAGAGGCCTTTCCTTCTTCTCTGGGCAGCGACATAGATTAGACCAGATTTGGAAGCTCATGTGGAGGCTGATAGCCTCCCAGCTCTTGCTTTTTCCTGATCTGGGTGCTGGCTCTGGAAAGGTCTAAGAACATATAGGCCTTTCAACCACAGAGTGTACTAGCAGCCAGTGCCGAAGGGGACATGGCCACCCTGCCCAGAACTCTCACCACCTGCCTGCAGTGTTGGTTGCTGTTGTGAATTGCAGCCAAAAGCATTCCAAATGCAAGAACATGGTGCTTCTCCTGGGGAATTAATTCCTAGTCTTTAGGGAACTGGAACCAGAAGATCACTGCTCAGAGACATGCCTCCTGTGATGGCTGGCTTTGTCAATTAGACACAACCTAGAATCCCTTCAAAAGAAAGTCTCAGTGAGAGATTGTGTGCATTAGGTTAGCTTGTGGCCGTGGCTGTGGGACGATATCTTCAGTAAGTTCATGAATGTGGGAAGACCCAACTCAGTGTGGGCAGAACCATTCCCTAGGTGTGGGTGGGTGGGTCTTGGACTGTATGAGGGTGGAACAATGGAGCTGAGTACAAGCAAGCGAGCATGAATGCATTTGGGTTTTTCTGTGTTTGACTGTGGATGTAACTAGCTGTTTGAAGTTCTTGCCTTGACTCTCCCACAGTGATGGACTATAATCTAGAACTGTTAAGATAAAACAAACCCATCTTCCCCCAAGCTGCTTTTTTGACAGGGTGTTCTAACACAGTCACAGAAACAGAAGGAGAACAGCATCTGAACGCATAGTAATAAGTTGCAGGTAAATTCTTTGCTTGATACAGGGCGTTGGGTAAGTCATGGACACCCAATTGCTTTCAGGGTACCACTCTACCACTCACCGTCTAAGTGACCCATGGGTTCTTTTCAGGTGAGGCTTCCCATCTGGGAAATTATGACCCTCTGTGGGTATGTTTTGAGAAATCAATAAGATGGTGATCCTAAAGTATTTAAGCTCAATGTTTGGCTCAGGGTTAGCACTCAATAAATGTTAAGCACCATATCTTTTACAGATGAGGAACCATTCATCCAAAAAGAGTATCTCGTAGGCCCAGGGTCACCCAGACAAATGTTGTGCACACTTATTTTCATGGACACATGCTTTCTGAGTAGCATGCCAACAAGTCAGCAAATATTTATTAAGTGGCCATGAGCTGCAGGGTTCTGAGCTAAACATACCAAATTTATGCTCAAGGATGGCATACTTCCTGCCTTAATGGAATTTACTGCCTGACAAGGGTGTTTAGTTTTTCAAGGCCAGCCCAGCTGCATATAAAAGCTAGCCCTACAGATAAAAGAGACAGCTGTCTCCGTGATGTGGTGTGAATGCACTCAGGAAGTCTGCTTAAACAGTGCACATTGCTAGGAAGTCGGGGTTAAACTCAGTCCAATGGCTCTGCCTTGCTCTGAATTCTGTCTTCCTAGGGAGCGGATTCATCTCTCTCATCTTGCATTGCAAATCCTGTATAAATGAGAGAGTCCCTCAATCGTTCCTTATCTAAAACCTATCCTGTCCCCAACCAGAGCCTGGTCTGCGACTGTAACATTTCTTCACATCAACTGATAATCTCTAAAAATGCAAATGTCCAGGGCTAGAAAGATGTCTCAGTGGTTGAGAGCACTTGCTGCTCCTGCAAAGAACCAGGGTTCCATCCTGAGCACACACATATGCCTCACAAAAGTCAAAAACTGCAGCTCTAGGGGTCCAATGGCCTCTTCTGGCCTCAACAGTTAGCACTGATGGCCTGGATGGGATTTACATCCATACATGCAGGCAAACACTCACACTCACAAATAATATTAACAAATAAAAACATTCCAGGGGAAGAAAAGGGCTGCTGCCAATGATGTGGGTGCATTTCTACTAAGTACAGAGGTAGATGTATATACATATATGACTATATAAACAGATACATCTTCTCTGTCAAGTACATTTTTCCATTAATTTATTTGCTTTATATCCTGATTGCAGCTACCCCTTCCTCCTCTCCTCACAGTCCCTCTTTCTCCCCTCTCCTCCCCCATTACCCTCTCCCTTTCTGTCCATAGAAGGGGAAGCTTCCCATGTATATCAACCCACCTTGGCTCATCAAGATGCAGTAGGATCGCTTTCATTTGGTGGGGCTGCCTTGCCCAGTCTCTGGAAGAGGATGTACTCACTTCTGATGCTACTTACTGTGCCAGGGTGGGTTGGTGGGGGGTTCCCCTTTTTCTGAGGAGTAGGGAAAGGGGGAGGGGGAAGAGACAGTGAGGGTGAGGCTGGAAGAAGAGAAGGGAAGGGACTACGATCGGGATATAAGGTGAATAAATTAAAAAAGAAAAGAAATGAAATGAATTCAATCCTAAAAATTAAATAAAGGTACTAGAACTATGAAACATTTTGATAAATTTATACTGAGCAAAAAGAAAGAAGGAAAGAAAGAAAGAAAGGAAGGAAGGAAGGAAGGAAGGAAGGAAGGAAGGAAGGAAGGAAGGAAGGAAGGAAGAAAGAAAGAAAAAAAGAAAGTCACAGTAGGACTAGGTATTGTTTCTCCTTTTGAGGTTAGATAAGGCAGCCCAGTTAGGGGAAAGGGATCCAAAGGCAGACAACAAAGTCATACACAGCCCCTGCTCCAGTTATTAGTGACCCTTATACATCAAGCTGCACATCTGTTGCATATGTGTAGGGGCCTACACATGCATGTCCCAATGCTTTCCTTTGGTTGGTGGTTCAGTCTCTGTGAGCCCCTGTGGGCCCAGGTTCGTTTACTGTGTAGATTTTCTTGTGGTGGCCTTGACCCCTCCATCTCCCTCAATCTGTCCTCCCCCTCTTCCACAAAATTTCCCAAGCTCCATCTAATGTTTGCCTGTGGGTCTCTGCATCTCTTTTCTTCAGTTGCTGGGTTGAAGTCTCTGAGACTTACACTAGGCTCCTCTCCGCAAGTATAGCCGAGTATCATTAACAGAGTCAGGGGTTCTCTCTTTCTCTCATAGGATGGGTCTTCAGTTGCACTAGTCATTGATTGTCCATTCCTTCAATTTCTTGGGTCCATTTGCTTGAAAAACCTTTTTCAGCCCTTTGCTCGGAGGTAATGCTTATCTTTGTTACTGAGGTACATTTTCTGTATGCAGCAAAATGATGGATCCTATTTTTGCATCCATTCTGTTAGTCTGTGCCTTTTTACTGGGAACTGAGTCCATTGATGTTGAGTGATATTAATCACCAATGATTGATAATATTTTATGTTGGTGGTTGTGTGTGTGTGTGTCTATGTGCGTGTGTGTGTGTGTGTGTGTGTGTGTGTGTGTGCTTTCCTTCTTTTGCTTTTGCCCATGTGGATTTATTTATTTCCTGTGTTTTCTTCAGTGTAGTTAGCCTCCTTGAGTTGGAGTTTTCTTTCTAGTATCTTCTGGAAGGCAGAATTTGTGGATAGATATTGTTCAAAATTTTTTCATGGAACATACTGTTTTCTCCAACTCTGATGATTGAAAGCTTTGCTGGTTATAGTAGTGTGGCCTGCCATCTGTGTTCTCTGAGGGTCTTTAAGACATTTTCCCAGGCCCTTCTGGCTTTCAGAGTCTCTGTGGGAAGTCAGGCACAGTTCTGATAGGTCTGCCTTTACGTTACTTTGCCTTTTCCCCTTGCACCATTTAATATTCTTTGTTTTGTACATTTAGTGTTTTGATTATTATGTGGTGGGGGGACTTTTCTGATCCAATCTATTTAGTATTCTGTAAGCGTCGTCTTGAATGTTTGTAGGCTTATCTTTCATTAGGTTGAGAAAATGTTCTATGATTCTGTTGAAAATATTTTCTGGGCCTTAGATCTGGTACTCGTCATCTTCTTCTATTTCTATTATATTAGGTTGATCTTTTCATAATGCCCAAGATTTCTTGGATGTTTTGTGTCAGGAAATTTTTAGATTTAACATTTTCTTTGAACATTTTCTTTGAATATCTATTTCTTCAATTGTATCTTCTACACCAGAGATTCTCTCTCCACCTAGATTCTGTTGGTGATGCTTGCATCTATATTTCCTGATTTATTCCCTAAGTTTTCCTTCTCAAAGAATCCCTCAGTTTGTGTTTTCTTTATTGCTTCTATTTCCCATTTTCAGGTCTTGAATAGTTTTATTAATTTCCTTCACTCATTTGATTCCATTTTCCTTAAGGAATTGATTTGTTTCCTCTTTAAAGGCCTCTATCATCTTTGTAAGATTGGATTTAAGGTCATCTTCTTATGCGTTGGCTCTGTTAAGATACCCAGGGCTTGCTATAGTAGGATAGCATGGCTCTGGAGGTGCCATATTGCCCTGGCTCTTGTTGATTGTGTTCTTACACTGGTCTTTAGCCATCCGGTTTCCCTGATGCTGGCTGGCCACCTGGATTTTTGTGGTTTGGGCAGAACTCCTGGATGTGCCTGGAAGGCAGACAGTAACCCAGATAGTGGAGCTCAGGGGACAAAATGTAGCTCATTGATCCATGCATGTAAATTTTCTTAAGTAGAGGAGTAAGGCCTATCCCAGGCATCTGCTTGGTCCCCAGGACAAAACAGCACTAGCATGAGGCTAAAGGAAGCAGAGAAATTTGAGAGGTAAAGTGGTACCCAAGCTTGGTGGAAGTCCTTTGCCTGAGGAACCTGGAAAATGAGCACAAAATTCCTTTCTCCACAAAACTCTTGTCCATGTCACTTAGTGGAAACAAGGGAATAGACACCCTCACACTGCGATAACTGCATACAGACCTGACTCTTATAACTCTTATAAGCATGGGTCCCAAATTCTCCCTGTGTGGCTCTGTAGAGGGTAAGCCCAGGCAGGTAGGCAGGCCTCACCTCCTCCTGCTTGAGTGAGACCCATGAGAGTTCTTCTTCTGTGATAGGACCTAGTTAAGGAAGCTAGTCTACTGTAAATTGGGAAAGGCAGTGCCACCTTGTGAGCGATCCCAGAGAGAGTTTGCTTTCTGGGCTCTTCAGTCTAGTGACACTGAAACAATGACATCATGATGCTTCCTCAGGCACATGTCCCCTTGGTCACTTCCCTCTGTAGATACCAAGCCCTGAATGTATGACCCCAGCATTCTCACCCTCAACCCTGATCAATTAATTTCCATTAAGTTCTCTGTCCCAGTTGGTTTGTTATTGTCAACCTGATGCAAGCTAGAGTCATTGGAGAGAGGGGATCTCAGCTGAAGAATCTCCAGAGTCCAAACTGGCTTATAGAAAGCCTGTGACACATTGTTTTAACTGCTTATTAATGTAGGAGGGCACAGCCCACTATAGGCAGCACCATCCCTAGGCAGGTGGGCCTGTGCTTTGTAAGATGGCTGATCAGAGGCCAGAGGTAAGTCAGCAAGCAACTTCCCCACACAATCCTTGCCTCCAGGTTCCTCTCCTGAGTTCCTGCTCTGACTTCCCTTGTGATGGACTGTGGCCCGGAAGTGTAAGCCAACTAAACCCTTCCTTTCAAGTTGCTTTTGGTCATGGAAAAGCAAACTAATACATTTTCTGAGAATTTGGAAGATTTTCTTCCTCCAAAGAAACTGTGGTTTTAAGTGCCTTGAACGTATTTTTAAAAATTCTCTCTGATTGATGGGCTTTCTATCGTGTGGGCTAGTTTGAAGGCAAGTGTGAAGCCTAATTTTCACTGTCAACTTGACGGGATTTAGACATATATATATGTCTCATATGTCTCAGGGAATCTATAAGGTGTTTCCAAAGAGACATAATTAACAAAGGAAGCTCCTCCCTGAATGAGGATACCTTCATTCTTGAGCCCAGGCACCAGACTGAATAAAAAGGAAAATGCTGGGCTGACTGACAGTATCTGTCTCTCTCTCTGTTTTCTGACTGTGGACCCAATACAAACAGCCTCCTCAGACTCCTCATATTTCTGCTGTTGGGCTTCCCCACAATGACAGACTGCGCCCTCAAACTTTGATCCGAAACATGCCATTCCTTCCTAAAGCTGCTTTTGTAACAGCAAAGAGGGAAGCCACTAATAGAGCCGAATTTGTAGAGGCCAGCGGTGCAGCCTGCTTGATGATCCATTCCATCATGTGGAGACCATCTAGGCGACATCCCATGCCTGCCAGGTGCCATGTACGTGAATTTTGCTAAATGGTAGCTCAACAAACAACCTGCCTAGAGGAACCGAGACACAGTGGAGACATAGGCAAAGCACCTGCTCCTACCTTTGGGAAAGCAATCACCTGGTAGGCCGATGGAAACTGAAACATGCCAGCCTTTGCTGTCAATGGTTATGCGGTGGCTGGAAACACGTGCTTTCGCTGAGCCTGGCTCCAGGTTGCCAAGAGTCTGCACCTGACAAGCAACCTGCAGGAAGGCCTTCTGATTGACAGTGAGAGCAACAAAAGAGCCCTGGCCCAGTCAGCCCAGTGAAGACCTGGTATCTGATACGTCTGCCAGTGAACGAAGGGAGAGATAAAGTCCTGGTTCAACAGGCTCCCACTGTTCTGACAATGCCATGCCTTTGCCTGCACTGGTGCTGGAGGACACAACAGCATTTGAGGAAAATGGGCACAATTAAATAAGCATGCACACCTGGGGAGAGTTTGGTCAGCGAAACGCTTGCTGTACAAGCATGAATGTGATCCCCAGGATCCACATGGATAAGTGAGGCCTGGTGGCATGCACTTCGAACCCTGGTGGAGACAGGTGGGTCTCCCTGAGGCCCATCAGGCAGCCAGCCCAGCCTACTTAGTAAGCTCCAAGCTGGTGAGAGACCCTGTCTCAAAAAGAAAAGAAAAGAACAACACAACAATAATAATAAACAAAGGTGGATAGCACCAGACGAACACTGCTTCAGGTTTGCCTCTGACCTCTGCACACATTTTTGATCTCTGCACACATGTACATGCACGCACATGCACACTCACACACACGCATGTGCATGTTCTGTACCCACACAAACATACACCCACACACATACACACACACACACACACACACACACCAAAATAACTGAACAAATAAATAAACAAAAATAATAAAAAGAAAATGAACATGCATGACTTTAAGAAAGTGTCTTCCCCAGATAAATAACACTACAGTCCCGAAGATATAACCAATAAAAACAGAAGCTATTTGCAATAAGTCACAAATAAGTCAATATGTGACATTCACCAGAAGAGCTACCGACTGTTCGAAGAAACTCAAAAAATCCCAGTAAGCAACCACTTGATGAGCCAACAGTTTGATTTACAATGTCACAAGAAATAGACACTATCATTATTAAAGTTTCAACAGTGTGACAATTTGCTATTCATTCACATTTAATGTGAGCCAGCATCGTCCTCCAAGCTAATGGTGATCATCAGCAGTAACACACAATCACAACCATTTATTGAGCATTTATACGGTGCTGGGCATTGTTCCATTGCTTCAAAAGCATTCTGTGACTTTATTTCAATAGCAAACACTTACAAAGAGCTCTCTGCGTGCCAGGCATTGTTCTTTGGATTTTATAATCATTAACTTACTCCTCACCAAAACCCCATGAGTTAAGCATGGCCGCTCCACCTCCCATGGCTTCTCTTTCTGCAGCTTCGGTTTACTTGTGGCAAACCACACTACGACAATATTAAATGGAAACCCTGAAATAAGGAGCTCATCACTTTTCAGTGGTGCTCAACTCTGGGTAGTGATGATATTCCTCAGTGCTCTGCATCATGATGCAAAGAGGTACCAGGGCACAAATCGGAGGAAATCACTATTGCCCAGAAGGCAACATTGCAGGAGATACAGGAAAACGCAGTGGGTACAATCCACCGTAGATAAGGAAAAAAATCCCCTATAGATAAGGAAGATACTGCTATATTTGAGTAACCATTGATGCTACATCAATCACCATTTTATAGAGTAAACTGAGGCACAGTAAGGCTGAACAGCTTGCTCAAGTTTCTACATGTGTAAGAGGCAGAGCAGGAATGGAACTCTATGCACCAAGGTCTATGCCCTGAGTTCTTAGGTCACAACTGCAGCATTCAAGACAACACAGTGAGATACGTAGAGCAGTTGACCTCTTCTGAAGCTTACAACAGTTCAGGCATCTAAAAAAAAGCTCAACCACATAACCAGGGAGTGACAGAGCCTCCATTTGAATCCAGGCACTTCCAACACCAACAGCTAGGGGCCAGAGACCCATGTCATCTCTAAGTTCAGTTATGGCTGATTGGTTGGGAATAGGCAATCATGCTACCTACTTGACCACCAGGTCAACCCATGTGAGTGAGCATTAGTGCTATTGATGATCAGCGGTGCTTATGGTTTAGTTTAGGGGGCACCGACCCTAAACTGTCACTTCAGTACCTGGAGATAGAAGAGCAGCAACCTGATTCCCATGCTCTCTGTCACATGTAAAACCTTCCCTCCGGATGAGAATGAGAACATTAGCTCCGTCCTTTCCAGAGTCCAATCAGTCTGTTGGTTGATCTCCAAGCGATCTCTCCTCTCTTCCCTGTGATGATTAAAGACGCACACAGACTTTTGTAATGACCTTTATTTCTTTGGCCATCCTGAGCGTACTTGTGCTACCCTTCGTTACATAGTTTGGGCATCTGCAAGTTCTACTTCAACTCTAAGGGTGACCATTGTAGTAGAGCAGTAGAAGTGAGGCCCTATGGATGAGGCCCAACGCTAATAAAGAGTAATAATGATAAAAACATAAAAGCATTCATCTGCAAGGCCCTCACCACGAAGCACGAAGGGACAGTAGCAAAACATTTAAGGAGCTACATTAACCGAGTCTACCAACTACTAGTCACAGGTTGTCTGACTACAGACCTGAGTCAATGAAGAAGCTCATCACTGAGGAACATCACAGGGTGATATGACCTGGGTATATGCCCTGTGCATAAGTATATAACTATACTTTTGCATGGCTGGTAGCACAGAGCACTTCTTTATTCCATCACCTCAATCTGTGCATGCAACTCATTACCCTATGACAACAATGGCATCGGGAGGTAGGAGTGTTTTCACATTATCATGTTCTAGGACCGCCATGCAGTCCATGGTTGATCAGAATGTTGCTGATGGCAGTGCTTAATTTCTGTATGTCCCTCTCCTATTGTACAGATAGCTGTAGACTTCGTTAGGGTTTCGTGAAGCTTAGATGAGAGGCTACCTGTGACTCCGGAAGAACAATACCCAACAGATGATGCTCAGTAGAAATTAGCCAGAGCTGCTGCCTCTCTTTCTCCTCTCTCTTGCCCTCCCCCTCCTCCTTATTACTATCACCCTTTATTTCCCTAATTAAATGCTGGAGTTTGTGGGGAATTATTTTGTCTTAGGAGTTGACGATACACTAGAGGTACTAAGTCGTTTTCAGGAAGAAAACATTGGGCCCCTTCTACTAGCTTGACCAGTATCTTGGGTAAGTAATGTCCTGCTCACATGGTCTAAGTAGCCATCCATCTGAATAAGGCCCTTGTGCTACTCTGTGACATTTTGGTGGTGTTGGGACTCTAAAGCACCCCAGAACATCTGATAAGGGCTTTGGTGAAAGTGTGATCACCACACACACACACACACACACACACACACACAGAGAGAGAGAGAGAGAGAGAGAGAGAGAGAGAGAGAGAGAGAGAACTTCAAACATGACAAAAGTCTTAAGAATAAAATGAATGGTCTGATTTTGACGTACTGTATTCCTATGAACTCATGTAACCCAAAAGGCAGGGGCAGAGGAAGTGAGGTATTGTTTGGATCTTAAAGATTCCTGGCTAAAGATCCGTCTGCTAAGGTCTTGGTTCCCAGGCTGTGGTGCTGTTCAGGAGCATCAGAACTTTGAGGATGTGGAGCATAGTGGGAGGAATAGGCCAGCAGGGGATGCTTTGAAGGACCTATTGGAACCTTGACCCTTTCTCCTGCCTCTTTTCTTCCCAACCAGGAGGTCAGTAGGTCTCCTGTCCTGCTGACCCTGGCAGCTGTCCTGTACCATCATGAGTCCAAAGCACCAGGGAGAAGTGACCAGAGACAGAAAACTCAGAAACAGTGAGCCAAAATATACCTTCCCCCCTCCGCTCAAGTATTTATTAGAGTAGACGGAAACTGGCAGGCACGGGTGGTGTTGAGTGTGTTGGTGACAGCCTGGACGTGGGCCACGTGTCAGTCTTTGCTCAGGTAAGAACACTGGAACACTCAGAAGCTCTGAGGCTTCCCATCAGATAGGCATCCTGGTTAAGGTCTCTGTCTTCGGTCACCCTGTTTGGATTGTGAAGCCTGTTTCCTGTTGACGCATGTTAACGTTAGCTGTTTGCTTTCTCCCCCAGGCTTCCAGCTGTGTGCTGAACCACAACCCCATTGTTATGCATAATGAAAATGGCTTTCACAGTCATAAGTTGTGGTAAGAGAGAGGCTTTAGTACCTTCTTGATATAATAGCACCTGAGGAAAATACCATTAGCATATATCAGTGCTGGACTAGTAACAAACTGTGGAGCTGAGTCTCCTTTGTTTTCTAAATTAATTGACTGCTATAAAAGACTACCCTACTGGACTCTAAATCATGTGGGTGGAGGTCTCGAAGAGGTTACGCGATAGCTTCCGGTAACGTCTGAAGAGAAATAATTGACAAAAGTCCAGAAGGTCTGAGTGAAACCAGATGAATGGACTACAATGAGGGAAAAGGGGGAAAGGAAAGAGAAAGAGAAGGGGCAATAGCCCCCTGAGTAACACATTCCTCCAAGACTTAGTGACTAAAAACGACAGGTTCAGAATCGCTGAAGAGATGGCCCAGGGATGAAGAGTATGTACTGCTCCTGCAGAAGCTCTGAGCTCAGTTCCCAGCTCCCCAGTACGGTGGCTCATATCCTGTATCGCTGTCCCCTTCTCCTGGCCTCAGAGGGCACATGCACATACCTACCCTCTCTCACACACATATAATTAAAAATAAAATGAAATCTTAAGAACAAATAGGTCCTGAGCTAAAAGGGAACTAAACTCTACATGTTAATGAGCTTGAGGATGAGTATCATTGATTCTTTAAAGGATATACCTTAGGGAACTGGCTTTCTTCTGCTCCTCTCAAACATCACAAGTATGTATTCGATCATTCATAGCGTCAAAGGGTCTGGAACTCAGGAGCAGCTGGGGCATACTGACAGTTTTAGCTCATGTCTCTTGTGCGGTCATAGTTGAAATGTCAGTGTATGCTGCAGGAGCCATGGGGGGCTGGGGCTGGGAAGGGCTTACTTGGCCACATATGTGACAGGCACACTGTCATTCAGATCATGTTCTAGTGGCCAAATATATGTACTAACTTTGATACAAAGGAGATCACACAGAGGCACAAATAATCCGAAGAGCCATGTGCTGAGACCAGGTGCTGAATTCTTGGTTCTACAGAGGGAAGGGGGGGTAAAGGAGGAAAAGAGTGGGGAGAGAGAGAGGGGAAAATTGCTTCAATGAGAATTTGTTTCTTAAAAAAAGACACTGGCTTGAACTTCGGGGATTAAAAATCAAGTCACAATGTCTGGTTGCAGTGGGAAACTAGGACTGGCCGTGTCATTGAATGACGCAGCTTGTTTCTCCACAGCTGTGGATGTGCGGGGTTCAGGTAAACAGGCTGAGATGGGAAACTTCACCCCAGGTACATGGTCCTTCTACAAAGTGTGTCTACTAGGAAAAGGTCCCAGGCCATGCAAGCCAAGCTCTTGCAAGCAAGAGGAGGGGACCAAACCCTCCCGTCTTTAACACTGCTTTTCTATAGCACAGCTCTGCTCACGAGCTCCTCCTTACTCTGTCGTGATCTTTGCAGACACCCAGGATCTGTGAATGACTACAGCAACGTCTCTTTCATTTCCTCACCAAGCTCACATGTACTCTCACCTCACAGAAGTACCATGAAGATTTTAAGGTCCCTTTGTCTCATAGTTCAATGTATAGTTCATCCCTCTCCCAATGTGGAGTGCAATTTGTGCCACTCTATGTACTTGATGGCTGGGCTCCTTTTCTCCAATGCTGCTCTTCTCAGAACTTACCACACCAAGACCAAAGGTACTTTCTAAGAAGGAAGGAGGCAATACTGAACAGACAATACTGAACTTGAGGGAGTCTACCCTCACAATGTCCCCAAATCCTGCCCTTTTCATATCTAATGAGTGGGTTTTGACTTCATGGGACATGGAAACTTCCTATGGCCCAGCACAGTCCTGGAGTTTCTAAGGAATGGAAAGAAGGTGTCTGGCTTTAATCTCAAAACTGTCCATCAGTGCAGGGAGTCAGCATGCCCATGCCCTTCCTTGCTCTTTTGTCTCTGTCTTAGCTGGCTGCCCAGCAGGTCCTTTGATTACCACACCTCGTCGGGGACTGGGGGGTGACGTTGTATGGCTTGCATCTCTGTGAGGATGTACATCCAGCTTCACACACAATGAAAGAAAAACAGCAACACAAATTACAAATGTTAGGATGTATTATGCTTTGATTAAATAAGAAATGTGATCAGCTGAGCCCAAAAAAAAACAGACCTCGAATTCCATCAAGAGTGAAGATGAATGAACAGAACTACAGTGACATCTGCTGGTCCCTCCCATAGAGTGGTTGGTTTGAATATCACCAGAACTCAGTAATGGAAAAAAAATAACGATGAAGATTTTTGTACTGAATATGAATCTTTAACACGTGCCTTTAGGTAAACACATATTAAGTTCAAGTGTTTTCATTGGTATGATTAAAATGAATTAACAAAACATTATTTAGGAGAGAACTGAAAGTGACTGTGGAGTTGATCATAGGGGCAATGGCATAGGCCAGGCATGGCATTGTTTTTAGTGTATGGTCATTAATGCCCACCCACCATGGCAGGCAGAGAGGACCATCTAATGAAGACTGAAGCACACGAAACAAAGTGCTACTCAAAACTCATACCGAGTCTCATATTATTGACTGCCTCTCCATATTTTCCAGAAACTGAGGTTCCAGGGGACATGAATAACCCTCTGGTCTATGATGTCTTACTTGGTTTCTCCACGAAGCCCTGCCTATGCTGTGATGCTGAGATACATTAGAAAAACATTAAGATGTAATCAGACATTCCCAAGGGGCCAGGGTTTCTGTGGGATCAATAAACTTGGTCACCCTCTTAGCTTGCATTCGGGCAAATCTTCAATTATCAACATTCATTGTCCTCTCTGCCAACAACTGAAGTGAGATCTTGCTCTCAGTCTTGGCATTTGAATACAGGGATGCCCAGAGCTGCCTCCCTGGAGGCTAAAACGAAGCTCTGCCAGGCATCTCCCTCAAGCCCCCCGCCTCTCTTGGCCATAGTCCTTTGTGGAAAGGGCAGGGGTTTTGTGACACGACCTCCCCCACCAAGCCATGTCACGAAAGCAGCCATCATCAGGACCCTGGATAATAATGACTGCTCTGTGTTCATTGAAACACAAACTGCATGGATTATGTTTCTCCCCGAAGCACAGCCCTGAAGGTCTTTGGTGGATGGTGCCTAAGACAACAGATTCTAAGGCTGTTCTGACACCACTACTTAGCAAAATACTAGTGAGGACTGTGTCTTTCAGAAATTATTGAAATTCTTTTCTAAAAATGATCTGTGTGTATCTTAGCTTCTGGGGTCTGACTGACAAAAGACGGGCATGGCATGATGAACAAAGGGACTTTTTGTAGCTAGGTCGTGCTTGGACTGTGGGCTGCTCATAGTCGGGAGGCCTGGCTGTCATCTTGCTGTGCTGAAAGCATCCTTACCCATATCTGAATAAAGGACAAAGAGACCCCATCCAGGCAGCATGCAGAGATATGCACATCTAACAATATCCATATCTTGCGGGGGAGTGTAAGTGTGAACGGGCCGCTCTTCTTGGAAGCTGAGCTTTGGCACAGCTGTCCAGGTCCCCTGTAATGACATGAGGGATAAGGCATCTTCCACAAGTCTGCAGCACGCTGGAGAGAACATCCTGAAGTCAGTACCTGTGCAACTCATTTAACAGACTTGGGGATGGGTTTGTAAGTTCTCCTTCCCTCCTCCCATCCTCCCTCGCTCCTTTCTTCCTCTCTTTTCTTTCTTTCTTTTCCTCCCTCTGTCCTTCCCTCTCTCCTAATTTCCTTCCTCTCTTTTCTCTTTATTCTCCTCCCTTCCTCCTTCCCTCCCTTCTGAACCTCTCTCTCTTTTCTTTATTCTCCCTCCCTCCCTTCTTCTTTCCTGTCTTTTCTTTCTTTCTTCTTCTTCCTCCCTTCTTTCCTCCCTCCCTTCCTTCTCTCCCTTCGTTTCCTCCTCTTTCCCTCTCTTTTCTTTCTTTATTCACCTCCCTCCATCTCTCCTTCCTTCCTTCTCACCTTTTCTTGTTGCCTTTCTGTGCTGCCTCTCCATGTCCATGTCTCTCTTCTCTTTTCTTGTATTTAAACTACAAAGTCACATCCTTACCACACAGCTTCCATTATGTGTCAGCCCTGGCTATGTATCTATGGAATATCAATATTGAAGCAAGTTTTCTACAAGGGGGGAGCAAAAAGCTAATTGGTTATCATTGCTAATTGCAATTCCTTTGCATCAGTTTCTGTGAACTAGATATGCACTGGACAGTTCTCAGTGGTGAGCAATTTACAGATCCACATCCAGGTTGGCACACCCCAAGCAAGACCCATCTATCTGCCTTGCACATGGACACACCTATTATTTCCACAAATAATGCAAAGGGAGGTAGTTTTGGGTGGAATCCAGACTCTCTTGTCCTGCAAGAGGCTGAACAAGAGGCTGAACAGTTCTTCCTTCTGTACAGCTCTAACATGACATCTATTTGCAAGAAGAAGGGTAAATTTCTAGAAACTTCTCAACCTTCTTGTGAACTGTAATAAGCATAATAAAAAAATGCCTTTTAGGCATGTAAAAATAGCTTAGTCAGGATTCCCACACACCCAAGGCTGCACCTGATAACCAGACCTCAGTGACATCACTCACTCAAGATAAGCAAACATAGTCCTGGAATCCCATGACGCCCACCGGACAGTATATCAGCAGAGACCAAGAGCAATGCTCTTCTCTGCACATCCGGAGAGATTCTACTTCATCTGCCCTGTGGCTGGAGTGTCTTCCTCAGGGTCCTGATTTCTGTTAGAGATTTTTCCCAAACTTCAGCTAAAATACATCATCCAGGTGAACAGCTTTGGGGAGATAGACTTAGGAGCATAGTTTGGAATTTAGAGTGTGGACATTGTGTGAGGACCTTGAGCATAATAAAATATAACTTTTGTGTTACTAACCACGTTTATCTACCTTCTTGCTTGCGACAGTAACACAGTCATCAGGCCCTCCAGTAGCAGTCGGGTGTCTTGATAATCCTGTCTTCTGAATCCAGCTTATGGCCCAAATCCTTTGCAACTATTACAAAGCTACCATAGCTGAAGACGTAGGTCAGTGGCTAAATGCTGGGTTCAACACACAAAATTAAACAAAGAGCCACACTGTCATTTCCATCTATACAGACCTGCACCTGGCCACGAAAAACCCCCTTTTGAACATCCTTTTTGTGTTAAGTTCTGCTCCAACCACATACCTCTAATATAGCAGCAGGGTGGCTGAGGCCAGTCGGGGCATAAACACAAATCCATTTGACTACAGAAAGATGGTGTTATTTGTGCTATGACAGAAGAGAAAGGGGACATTTTAAATGTGTGGCAAGTTCAGGTCAGGAAAGTTTCCACATGGAGAGCATATCAGAGCTGGCCTTTGAAGGGTGTGGAATTCACCATATAAAGAAAGAAACCACATAACAGGTGATTGAGTGGGAGCAGCAGTGAGGGCAACAGGGTGAATTCAGTCCTACATGGTTGTCCCCAAGTGGTTGGAGAGAAAGGTGTCATGCCTTGGGGGACACCGAAGCCTGTTCATGGGGTTCTATACCTCCTTGAAGGCGGAGCTTGAAAATCTGTCTTATTTACCATTTGTGGAGCAGCGGCTGTATCCAGAGGACTGTCAACGTCTTGTCATAGAGAGACTGAGAGGAAACCATCTCTGCTTCCGTGTCCAGTACTCATGGGGGGCCCACTGCCCATCAGACAGGCTGTCGGGCTCGGCAAATCATCCTCCGAAGGTGGCAAGTGAGGAAGCGGAACCCTGAGAAGCGACAAAAATTTACCGAAGATCACGCACGTGGCTTCTCACACAGCTGCAAGCAGAAGGTTTTCTGTAACAGTCACACCAGAGAGCAAAGCTAGTCGTATCCAAGGGTGATAGTAGCCTGGGTGGACCAGTAAGTCTCATTACCACACAAGAAAAATCACCCTAGAATACCTGGAGGTGTCCAGTGTGGACAGGGGGCTCCTCGAGATGGACTTTGTCCCTCTTATGTTCCCCCTCTTCTTTGCCCCAAATCCCTTATCCTTTTCACACCTTCTCACCGGAAGAAGGCCCTGCTTCTGGCCCACCTGGCACTAGGCAAGGCTCCCATCTCCTCTCCGGCCCTGTTGTTCCCCATGGCCTTGGGCAAGGTGGCATCCTCCAAGTACTCCCATTTCAGGCATTTCTCTAGCAACGCAGAGGGAAGCAACAATCTTCATACTCAGGAAAAAGCTTGGGAGAGAATATCAGGATTTATTTCCGACATAGAGGCATGGTTTTTCCAGATAGAGTACTCTTTACATATTCGCTGTCCCGAATTAAAATCCTTAAGACAGTTTTGCATATCCATAACCTGTGAAGGTCAGCTTCTGGCCAGCATTCCTCACCAAGGGATAAGCTCTATTTTTTTTTATTCCCCAGTCCTCTCTTCTGTGGTCTCTTTACCCCCGATACTAAGAGGCCAAGAAAGCTGAGTTGTGGCCTTCCTGCAAGAGAGGACATTGGTGTCCCACAAAAAAAAAGAAAGAAAGAAAGAAAGAAAGAAAGAAAGAAAGAAAGAAAGAAAGAAAGAAAGAAAGAAAGAAAGAAAGAAAGAAAGAAAAATAAAAGAAAGCAAAGGATACTCCAGGGCTTCTTAAAACATCACAACGGGGCATTCTGCTTACAAACAGAATGCTCTGTGGCTATCATTCTCAACCTGTGGGTCGGGACCCCCAGAGGCTCAAACAACCTTTAACGGGGGTTTCATATCAGATACCCTGCCTATCAGATATTTGCATTATGATTCCTATCATTAGGAAATTTACAGTGATGAAGAACCAACAGTAATAATTTGTTGTTGTTGTTGTTGTTGAGGGGGTTGGGGGTGTTGTTACCACTGCACGAGGAACTGTGTTAAAGGGTCCAAGTATCTGAGAACTGCTGGTCTCTGGGCTGTAGAAGAGCTCAGTGATAGGCCATGTGCTCTGAACGCGTGGGGCTCTTATTTCTCTCTCTAGCACAGAAAAGGAAAAAAAGGGGGGTAAAAGGAAGGAGGGAGGGAGAGAAAGGGAAGGGAAGATGAACTTACCAACTGGTCCTTTGCTAAGAGCAGAGGGAGTCTCTGTATGTTACACATAGACAAAGAAACTCCAGCATAAGATGGATGTGGAGATGTTTACAGAAGCTGGCAGCAGCATGCAGACATGAGGCTGGACATCCCCAGACCTCTATGGGTCCAGTTTAGGCCTGGATTCCCCTGGTGCAAATTCCCTGTGTTTGGTTTTCTGCACCCAGAATCCCCTAGGGCAAGGTCACACCCAGTGCCCCACTGTAGGGGCCCATCCTTTCAGACAGAACGCCTGTGTTTGCTCATTGCCTCTTTGGTCTTTGAGTCTTCCAGTATTCCTAGAACATTGTATTTCTGAAGCCGTAATCCTTCACATCTCAGAGGGAAACAGAAAAGGAAGACGCTGGAGGGAACATAAAGCGAGACAAAGACAGGGACTTTGTCAGGAGTTTTAAACTTCCTTATTGAGTTAGAAGCGGCCCTGGGGAGAGGGAGTTTTAGATGTTTGGGCCTTCTGGGCTCACTGTTGCCGTGGAGAAGAAAGACTGTGATGATTTAAAAGTGGTTGGGACACACCAGGGACTCGAGAGAAGGTGAGTGTCTCACAATTGCGCTTTCATGTGGGCATTAAGGCTGTGACTGATATTGTCATCATTTACAGGATCTGTTTCCTTCAGAAAGGCAGGAGAAAATTTGGTCTTTTGGCTAGAAAGAGAAAAGTTTCCAGGCATTTCCTTATAGCCCCTTATCCCATGATTCTCAGCTTCAGACAAAAAGCCAGAGCACTTACAGGAAGGGATTTCTCATTTATCCTCCACTCCTCTGTCCCATGCATTTGGGCAGTACTCCTCACAGCACTGATCTTACACTGGAAACCGTTCATAGCCTGAACAGGAAGTAGGAGGCCATCAGTAAACAGCAAAGAGGCAAAGCACATTTGTGGCATTATTAGGCAAGCACTCTCATAGCCAGTCTGTGAGGAACTAGTTTTAAGACTTGCTTCCTGAAGAGACCCCAATCTGCAGATGCTCAGGCATCCTTTAGATGTCAAGTTGTTTCCACAGAACCTTCACACGCCTGAACGATTGCTTTTTAATCATCTCTAGATTAGTTAGAATACCAAATGTGAGGGAAAGGCTGTGTAAATAATTATTGTTCTGAATTGTTTAAGGAGTACAGGGGGAAAAATAATGTATGCACAAGTGTGGTGATTTGAATGAAAATGGCTCCTATAGCTCATAGGGTGTGATATTATTAGGAGGTGTGGCCTTGTTGGACTAGGTGTGGCCTTGTGGGGGAAGTGTGTCACTCAGGGTGGGCTTTGAGGTTTCAAGTGTTCAATCCAAGTCTAGTCTCTCTCTTCCTGCTGCCTGCCAATCTGATCTAGGTGTGGAACTCTCAGCTACCCCTCCACACCATGTCTGCCTGTATGCCGCCATGATTCCTGCCACAATGACAATGGACTAAACCTCTGAACTTGTAGGCCATCCACAGCTAAATGCTTTTCTTTGTAAGTGTTGCCATGGTCATGGTGCCTCCTCACAGCACTAGAAAACCAAGACAACATGATAAGGGCATACATGGACTATTTATTTATTCATTCATTCATTTTTGATTTTCATATTATTTATGAATTAGTGTGGATGCAGGTGTGGGTATGATGCATGTGTGTGTGTGTGTGTGTGTGTGTGAGAGAGAGAGAGAGAGAGAGAGAGAGAGAGAAGATCAACAATGAATGTTTCCTTAATCACTCGCCATTTTATTTTCTTGAGACAGGATCTCTTATAAAAACACAGAGCTTGTCAAAGTGGTTAGAGTTTCTGCTCTCAAGCCTTGGGATCCTCTCATTTCACTCTTCATCCCCGGCACTGAAACGGTAAGCCTGTCAGACTGTTTCTGGCGTTTAGTGGGAGTTCTGGAGATGAAAGTTCTCATGTTGGTAAAGGAGCAAGCACCTTACAGACTGTGTCATCTCTCCAGCCTTAGCCATAGTGAAGAAAAAAACAGTCCCAGTATGCTGATATCATAGCATGTAAAGCCAGCAGGTACAGAGGGCTGACTGAATGGAGATCCTGACGCTGAAGTTAAAGACTGCAGGTGGAGGAGGTGCCAGCAGAGCTGGGGGGAATGGGAGGAGCACCTAACCACCTTCAGCTAATAAACCATCCAAAGAAACTATGGTGGTAGTTTTTCCTGTGCCCCCGCTTCAGCCATAAATACTGAAAGTCAATGAAAAGGGTGGTGCAAAATTGTTACCAGCTCTATGAACGCCAAAGGGGCTGTCCTCAGGGGCTATGTAGCCTAGCACTGGCCACAGTAGGGGGCACTATGAGATACTTTCTAAGCCTTCTGTTGCATTTCCCCGAAACTCAAGGGTTGAAATCCTTAAACATAAGCACCCCAGAGCATGACTGCACAGTTCTGGTCTGTATCTGAGGGTTCCCCATCCACAGATTCAACCAACCACAGAAAGTATTTAGGGGAAAGTGCATGTATACTGAGCTTGTACAGGCTTTTCTACTTAATTATTCCCTGAATAATTACTACAGTAACAGTTTAGGTGGAGGTGTGCATGGGATATAAAAACACTATGCCATTTAATAGAATGGATCTACGTATCTATGTAGTTTGATATCTGAGGGACATACTGAATCAAATGTCCTCTGATGTTAGGAGAATGACTATTTTTTGGAAACAAAGCCTTGAAGGATATGATTGAATTAAAAGGAATATTTTTTTTTAATAGCTAGGGATACAGTTCAATGGGTAAAGTACTTGCTATGTGAGTATGAGGACCCAAGTTCAGATTCTCAGCACCCAAGTCAGGCAAATGTGTGCCATAATCCCAGCACTGAAAGGTGGAAGCCGGAGAGTCCCAAGAGTTTGTCAAATTGGTGACCTACAATTTCAGGAGAGACCCTGTCTCAAAGTGTAAGGTAGAGAAAAATAGGCAAAGAATCTAACGTAGACCTCTGGACTCTACAAATATGTACTCAGCTGGGCATGTACAGCTGAGCACAGGTACATATACATGCATAGACACCACACATGTGTGCACATGCTTGCACGCACACACGCACACACACACATGCTATCACTACAGCAAGCCGACTCTCATACAGTATGACTGGTGCCCTTATAGGAAGAGAGTAGGCTATAATCGTACACAGAGGGAGCACCGTGTGAACACAAGGAGTGGGGACCATCTCCCTGCAAGCCCAGAGGAGAGTCCTCAGAAGAAACTGCTCCTGCCAATCCTTTGATCGTAGACCTTTAGACTCCAGAACTGCAGGGAGACAAGTGTATTTCCCTTAGTCCATAGGACCTTGTTACGGTGGTCCTATGAAGGTAATACTCTGCCTGTCATTTTGGACTAAGTAAAAACAAATAATAAATGAATCATCCAATGAATGTTGACTCGTAGAAAACCAGACATCTGTAGATATTAGACTGAACAGTTCACACTATAAATATGCCCATGCTAGTTTCCTTTTCACTCATGACTTGCATGACTCTCACTATAGGTTTGTCAATATCTCTGAGCACCAGATGTCTGTTTTGAGAATAGTGGTACTTGGCCTCATGCTATGAACCTGGAAAAAAGTGTTCTGATAGGTTCCTGGTATGAAACATATGGTTATGCAAGCATATGACTCATATAGTTCCCGTTCTTCAGGTGCCTATGTGAACCTTAAATGAGAAGAAAAAAAAAAAAGATACTCGTAAATTATCGATAGCAGGGCAATAAAGAGCTTCCTGATGCTGTAGAAATGTGCACACATGTATCCATGGAACTATATGCACGTGTTAAGGCTGCCTAAGGGAGGGTCTGGCAAATCCTCACCAAGGTGAAAAGATGAGCCCTGAGGTTTACACAATAAGAAGGCTTGGGGATGAAGAATCGGATCGGTAGGTATAGGTGAGCAGAGGGGATGAAGGACCCAGAATAGTGGGTATACGGGTAAGCACGGCAGAGAGCAGCCGGGTATAGGACAGGGCAACTATCAAAGCATTCATGGTCTTCAAGGCGCTATGTGATTAGGCTTTGCTCAGTTGGTCATTAGGGGTCACAGAAGGCTTTTCAGCAAAGGACTGGGGTCTAAGCAGTTCAGTCTTTAGAAAGCATACTTAGAAATCTGTGGCGAACACAGCGAAGGGGAAGGTGAACCAAAAAGGAAGGCGCGTGTGAACAGCCAGCAGGCCTCAGAGCGTCTGTCATAGTTCAGGCACTTTGCGAGTCTCAAAGAATCAAGAGCACTGATTAGACAGTGAATGTGGACCTTGACTTTAATAGCAATAGTAATTCTGAATATTTCCGTGGGAAAGAAGACGTAGGGAGAGAAGCTTGTTGGTGCATGTCAATGTTAGTGAAGTCTGTCAGGCATCTGTGACAGTCAGTTAATATAACATATAACAAGCAAGTTTCCTAGTTGTGAATTTAAGACTGTCATTCAAGACCTTAATTTAAGTCCCCTTTTTTGAGGACTAGCGGACTGCGATAGGGGAGAAGAGGGAGGGAGGATGGGACCGAGAAATGAGGAAGGGAGCTACAATCAGAATGTAAAATGAAAAAAAAAAGATTAAAAAAATACAAAAAAATAAATAAATTAAAGTGTAAATAACATTAGGTTAAGAAACCTGAATTGTGAGCTGGGCACGGTAGCACACACCTGTAATCCCAGTACTTGGGGAGGCAGAGGCAGGCAGATCTTTGTGAGTTCAAGGCCAGCCTGGTCTACAAAGTGAGTCCAGAACAGCCGAGGCTACACAGAAAAGCTCTATCTCAAAAAAAACAAAAAAGAAAAAGGAAATAAGGAAGGAAGGAAGGAAGGAAGGAAGGAAGGAAGGAAGGAAGGAAGGAAAGAAAAAGGAAAGAAAGAAAGAAAGAAAGAAAGAAAGAAAGAAAGAAAGAAGGAAGGAAGGAAGGAAGGAAGGAAGGAAAGAAAGAAAGAAAGAAAGAAAGAAAGAAAGAAAGAAAGAAAGAAAGAAAGAAAGAAAGAAAGAAAAAGAAAGAAAGAAGGAAAGAAAAGAAAGAAAGAAGGAATTGTTTTGATTTAAATTTGGGGGTAGCTGTCTGTGTGTGTGTGTGTGTGTGTGTGTGTGTGTGTGTGTGTGTGTGTTTACTATAAACTCAGGACATAAAGTCATTCTCTTTTTAAGGTAAGACAAACACACACACACACACACACACACACACACACACACACCAATAAGTGAGCTGACACAAGCTAGTAAAGATTCTCTAAGGCTCTGTCTTCGCAGTCAGCTTTGGTGAGCTCAGCTCCCTGTGAATACAAACATTTGATCCAAAAGCGATACAATCCTGATGAGAATCATACATATTTATTTGCCTTGAACAAGATCATCATGTGTACATCTTCCACACAGAATCTCATTATGTGAAGGCAGGAAAATGTTTATTCAGTTTTCTTTCTTTCTTTAACTTTTGATGACCAAATCATCCGGTGTTAATCTTGACATGACAATTGGAACGCCTTTGTGGTCTGGTGAGCTTAGGCTAAAACACATACGTGAACATTTTCAACAACTTCTTCATTGTATTTCAGTTGATTCACTATCCAGAAATAGGAAAGGTAATTGCAGGTATGTGATGTAGGAGCCATCAATAAACTGACCAGGTGTCCTGGCAGCCCGTGTTTTCAAGCTCTTGCATCCAGCACATGGCATATTCTCATGCATACTCTTCTGCAGATGGTAATAAACCCATTGCATGCTTTTAAACCTAGTTTGTTTTACTCTTCTAGTCTGTCTCATGGTTTTAGGGATATCTTAGGATGTATACGGTAGGAAAGCACTCACTTTCAAAGGTACCTGATCATCTGCTTCAGGTTTTCATTTTATTTATGATTATGTGAAAGTGTATCTGTGTGAGTATAAGACATATGTGTGTAGATGTGTGTGTGTGAGAGAGAGAGAGAGAGAGAGACAGAGAGAGAGAGAGAGACAGAGAGAGAGAGGGAGAGAGAAAGCATTGGATCTTCTGGAGATGAAGTTACAGGCTCTTATGAGCTGCCCAACACAAATACTGGGAACCGAACTTGGGACCTTTGGAAGACCAGCAAGTTCTTTTAGCTTCTGAGCCATCTCTCCAGCCCCCTAACCTATTTTTGTGACCGTTTATAAGCTGTCCTTTCAGTCATTTATGCACAGTGTCCCTCTATTCCTCATCAGGCCTACATGGCAAATGCCAGGTTTTTGTTGTTTTGTTTTGTTTTGTTTTTCTTTTTCACCTATCTTAGGAAGCAGAAATAAAAACTATATACTACTTTTCTGGACTCCCACCACACACGAGGCCACCAAAGACTACCTCTCTTTTATTTGAATCTGGCTTTAGCTTCTTTCCCATGCCGTTCCAACCTACTGAGGTGGTACCCAAGCCGTTGCCTCATCCACCTTTTCTGAAAACACCAGTAGTTTCCAACATGATCGGAGAACTCCAAATATGTCAACAGATGACTAACAGAGCACTAATCATTACCTGTGGGCCCAGAGGGAGAGATTTATAAATAGCAAAATAGGGATATTCTTGCACCTGTACAACAATAACATGAAGAACAGCGATGCTACTTCATCTGTGGAGAACACATTATCAAGCCATCTCCACATATGTGACCACAGCGAGGCAACGGGTGGCTCTGGGAGGAGCAGGTGCAGTTTCTTCACTCTGGTCCTATGGCCCCCAAAAGATCTGTGAGATTTCCCAAGGAACATCCAAGGGATAATGACAAATGCTGGATAAATCACTCCAAAGCTATTACTGAGAGACTCACTCTGCCATATGGAAAAAGTGGTTAGGGAACAATTAACTTCAACAATGTATATTGCCCCTGGAAACAAAACTGAGTTAAGCTGCCACCACAAGGCTGACTGCAACCTCTATAAATTAGTCAGTAATAATGGTCGTAGTTTGAAACCATAAAAACTTAGGAAAAAAAATAAAATAAATGCAGGCCGTGAAATCGTTTCAAAATGATCCAACAACAAATTTTGAGGGAGACACACTGAGCCCCTGTTTTCTGTTTAATGTATTTCCTTTTATAGCTTAAGGAAAGCATATGTTGAAGGAGTGGAGTGAGGGTAATTGGCACTAGAATTATTGCAAGTGTTTAATAAAAGAACCCTTGATTATGAAGTGCAGAGTGTGTAAAACAAGCAACTGAGAACGGGACACATGCTTTCACTGCTCTATGCCACCAGCAGCAGCACAAGAAAGCGGCTATGCTGTAAAGCACGGGCAAGCCTCTGAAAGACAAACAGAGGGATGGACACAGAGACCACGAAAGAACATGGGCAAAGGAAGTGCAAAATGATTAAGGACAACACACGCCGAGATGAATCACAACTCAACAACTTCAGGATGTGATGTCAACAGTTTGCTAGCTGGTCAATTCAGGGGAGATAGAACCGTGGGAAGGATGAGGTAGAGCTTTGTGTTTGAAGAACAGCCTGGGTACCTCGAAACCAAGATGTCCCTCACAGTCAGGGATTCATTAAAATAGAGTTTATGTTATTTAGAAACAAGTCAGAAAGTTATACCTTCTATTCCCAAACACGTGCTAGCTTAAAGAAACATTACACTTTCTGTATGAAACATAGCCTTCAAGGCTCTTCTATTGTGTGCATCTGCTTACCTGACCCTGCTACTTTGACAGACTGGGGGGGGGGGGATGCAAAGAGGAGGTAGGTCATGGACGGTGGCCTGTGGTGCTGTCCTCACTCTCTGCTGCCTGTCTTCCTGGAGGTCAGCGGTCTCTTCCTCCACAGCTTCCTGACAGTAAGACATTCTACCTCACCAGGGACCCCAAATCAGCAGGGCCAAAGGCTCAGGGATTGAAATCGCACAGTGAACCAAAGTTCATCATTCTTCCCTTTAAGTTGTTTTTCTCAAGTATTAGGTCATGGCAGCAAGGAGACTGGGTGACACAGAAGAGCCATACATGAAGTCATGACCACACAGTATACCTTTTTAAGACTTCAATTCCATTTGTGCGTATGCACGCAAGTGCATGTGTGTGTGTGTGTGTGTGTGTGTGTGTGTGTGTGTATGTATTGTGTGCATGTGTGATATGCATGTTTACGTATGTGTGAGGCCCAGGATATTGACCACCATCTCTACTGGGAATCATCCACCATCTCTATTCTACCTTTATTACTGGAGCAGACTCTCTCAATCAAACCCAGAACTCACTGATACAGCTAGACTCACTAGTCAGCTTGCTCTGGGAATCCCCTTTCAAAGGCAGGGATTTTAGGACCGTTACCACTGCTTAGGATTTGCTTTTATATGGATACTAGGGATCCAAACTCTGGTCCTCACACATGCAGAGCAAGTATGTTACCCACTGAGCCATCTCCCCACCCACAAACAGCTTTTATTCTTAATGCCATGGAGCTGGCAAGAACCATGAGGCTCCTGAGCCATGAAATACTGTGTGGTGATAACAAAGAGCGTCCAGCGACAGAGGCAATATTAGAATACTTCTTCAAAATACTTGCACAGCTTTTTTCCTCTCCTATGATCAGCCCTCCGAGTTTAAAAGAGATATGGAATGTAAAATACCAGTTGATTATAAGAAAAACATGCATCCAAGTTGCAAGATACATTTAAATCTCATTAAACTAACTGAAAAATTCATGAGCAATACATGGATAATTTGTTTCTTATTAAAACATTAAACTTGTATAGAATATTTAGCTGTTCAAATGTCAAGTAACAGGATAGCTATAGTAAGTTAATTAGCTACCAATTCATTGCTAAAGATACTTAATTGACATTTAATAAGCATATTAAATACCAATTAACCAACTATATTTAGAGCTAACTATATTTAGTCAAAGCTGTTTTGTTAATTGCTTGCTCAGTGCCTTGGTATCTATGGTCAATAGATTATAACCCAATTAAATATATACATTAATGTGTTTACATATGTGTCTCCCAATAGGGACTCTTATCTGGATGTGCATGTGTGGCTTTAACCATTGTCACCCCTATTGATAAAGATGACACCTTCCAACAAGTCACCCTGGCTCACAGAAGATGAATCAGGCAAGAGAGGGTAGCAGAAATATGGCATTCTCTTGTCACTGCCAAATGCAGGGAGGCTTAAAGGTTCTGCCAAGTAAAGGCACGGGGCTTCTGAGGGCAGGGTCCATATGCCCTTGGAGACTGCTGCAGAAGGGCTTTCTTGAACTTTTCAGAAATGCTGTTGATACTCCCCTTTAGTAGAGGAAGGAACAGCCTGGTTGTAATAATTGCCTCCAGGATGTCATGGCTGTCCTGGGCTCGAGAGCTCTTGGCTGGCATTCTTTTGGACTGTTTGCTGAATAACATTGTCAGTCACATGCTGTGGAATCTGGATTGTGAATTCTGGTCACAACACTTTCCTGCGGGCTTGATACTCACAGCACAATAGAGGAGAGACACGTGAAAAGAGAGTGGGGACCAGAACACATTAACCTTGGACCACTCTTCCCTGACCCCATGAAGGCATTTAATGGGTTTTGTTGGTCCTGGTGTGGGCCCCCTTCCCGAGGTTTAAATATGCAGAGGGGATGAACAGCGGTGTGGATCGGTTATCAGAGGGCTGAAGGGCGATGCTGGTGGTCCTGCAGGCAAGAAGCATCCAATATGGCCAGACCATTTACACGCTGCCTGAATCGAGGTGAACTGGTATCACAGAATCTTAAATCTCGGGAGGTGCTTTCAGTTTTTAAAATAATTAACACTTGCACCTCAAACTCATAGAGCTTTCCCAGAACAAAAGTCCAGGAACACGGGCATGTGGATTTGTATTTATATTTGCTGTGCGATCCATGCAAGTCGGCCACTTGGCCAGTGAACTAGGCAATTCGTTTTGAGCGCTCCCAGTAAAGGGAAGAATTGTTCTTAGGGCAGTCTGAGATCCAAAGTCCAGCAGAACAGCTGGACAACTAAGGACACCAGAGCTGTGGGAGAGAGGGCAGTGGGCAGGCACAGAGTGGTCAAAGTCATCCCAGAAGGGCCAGCCTTAGTACAGTTGATCCCTCTAATCTGTGGGAGACATGCTCCCAGATCAGCATCAGTGTCTGAAATCATGAATATACAGAACCCTATAAGCACTAAGATGGTTACTGAGTACTAGGGTTAAAATAACTTCCTCTGCCTTAGCACCTCCCTATGTCACTGCTCCAGTATTTTAAGGTAATTAGTAGGTAAAAGAGTGTTGCCTGGACATAGCAGATGTGATGCCACGACAGTCATTTTGATAATGGAGATGGCTGCTCTTCAAATGGACCTATACCTGTGGATACTCTTCACAGAGGGACAATCACATTCCAGGCCAAATGAAAAAGAGCAGCATGAGATGGCATCACACTACTCAGAACTATGGAAAACTTACAACCTCCAAATTGCTCAAGTCTGTAATTTTCAATATACCATGTTCAGATTGCTAGATTAGTAGATTTTCATATATTATATTCATATTCAGAATATGGGCTACTGAAACCATGGGAATGCAAAACCACGAACAAGGAGAAACTAGAGTACCTTGGAAGGATGAAATGCCTATGGCTCTTGTCTTCAATTGTCCTAAGGTACTACTGACAATCTCTGAGGGCATAATTTCCAGAAACCCCATACACTAGCTATAATTCTAATACATCAAGGCTGGCTTTCTAGGTGACAGGATCAAATGAAGCACAGAACACTGCAATAATAATAGTTTCAGATACAAATCATTGCACTGGCTGTTTACAAGCAAAATGGCTGGCTATAAGCAGAAACATGGAAGCATTCATAGGCTACTAGTTGAGGAGGTGCCGGGCTATGGTGACCCTGGTTTATCTGCCCTGTCACCACCCGCTGAACAATGTCTCTGAGGACTTCTTGTCATAGGTACATGAGCGGTTGTTGGAAGGACTGCATTTGTGCAGAGCAAGGGTGGACTTCCTCCTTCAGTAACTGCTCGAGGCTCTGATGGGAACCCTCCCATCATCTTGAAACTTGGCAGCATGTTGGCATGTAACACTCCTTAAGCTGTCCCAGGGTGGGTCAAGAAATGCAACTTACCTCATTTGCCTTTTGCCTTGCTTTTTTCCATTGGAAGGATTCGTGTGCTTTGCATGTATTCAGTTAATGAATGACTACACTCTGCCTCTGAGCTTTGTCTGAAGATACCACAAAATGGGGGAGAAAAATTCATATCCATAGGGAAAGCCTTGTTACCCTGGATAAGTTTGATCAATGAAGGAAAGAAAGAGATTGCATGAAAAATTTAAATTCTTCAATATGAGATGCTTTGGGTAAGCGAAACACTCAAGCTAGGGTTAGTAATGAATTAGTTAACACAACAGAGGCATGGAACTGGAGTCCACAGACAGAGCCAGCATTTCAATTTTCAGCTCAGTTGGCAGTAGAAGCAAGGCTGACGAGGAGGCTTGGCATAAATCATGAATTCCAGTGTATTGTGTTCTTGCCTTCTCAGGGGCTGGGTAAGCCACAGTTGACATATAGATTTGAGGCTCAGAATCCAGTTATGATGTTCACTGAGGGAAGGAAAGAGAGAGTAAAGGTGGTGGGTGTGGATAACATAGAAAATAAAGGTAATGGATTAGACAGAGGCTCTTCTGTTTGACAAGAAATGGACACAGTGGGCTTCCATATTTAGTTCTAGAGGTAAGTGATTAAGGGGGTCATCCACATGAAGTATTAAAGCTGATGTCTTATAAATTTTTAGTTAATGATCAATTTGAGTTTATTAGGGGGATCAGAACAAAAGGACATAAATGCAAATCAAGAAGGGAGGTATGTAAAAGTCATTTAAAGAGCTGCTTTATGGGCAAATTGATGACATTTAGGGTGAAGTTGATAATGACATGGATTCCAGTAAATTAGAGAACAAAATGGTTCTCCTTAGGGAAGACACTACCTGAAGTTTAATGGGCATTTGCATGATATTTCAGGAAAGAAAACAGTGAGTTCACTGTCAGACACAGAATTTCGAGTCAAACCTGCCTCCTGACTGCTCACCACTTTTTAAAAAACACTCTCTAAGCTGGCGGTTTTCAACCTTCCTAATGCTGTGACCCTTTAGTACAGTTTCTCATGTTGTGATGACCCCAGCCATAAAATTGTTTCATTACTACTTCATAAATGTAGTTTTGCTACTGTCTCATTTGGCTTCCATTGCTGTGAAGAGACACCATGACCATGGCCTCTCTCATAAAGGAAAACATTTAATTTGGGCTGGCTTGCAGTTTCAGAAGTTTAGTCTGTTATCATCATGACAGGAAGCATGGCAGCGTGCAGACAGACTTGACACTGAGGAAGGAACTGAAGAAGGATCTACATCTGGATCCACCAGCAGCAGGAAGAGAAAGTGACCCTGGGCCTGGCGTGAGCTTCTGAGACCTCAAAGCCCACCTCCAGTGACACACTTCCTCCAACAAGACCACACTTTCTAATAGGGCCACTCCCTGAGCCTATGGGGGCAACTTTTATCCAAACCACTGCAGCTATTGTTATGAAGTCTGCTGTAAATATCTGATATGCAGGATACCTAGTATGTAACTCCTGTGGGGCTTGTAACCCACGGTTTGAGAACCACTGCTCTAAGGCTTTGCAGAAGCTCTGGACACCAACTAGGAATAAATTATTTTTAATGGTCAGCCCCCTAAAAGCTTCAGAAGGCATGGACTGTCACAGTTCAGCAATATTTGTGTTGGCAGTTTCCAACCCTCCAACTTTTATCCCAATCAGTGCTGGGAGCAGGCAAGAAATGTTATTCATTGGCCAGTGAGGAGAGCAGGGGCGGTTGGATGGCAAGGGAGATTCTGATCACGCTGAGGCTGCGGTTTCTTCTAGAACTGCATTCTGAAGGGGTGTGGGGTACTATCAGCAGAGCTTCATGGGAAGGAGCTTGACCAGGGTGGGCTACTACCTCTTTCCTCCTAATTTAGGCATGGTCCAATCTCCCATGTGCTGGCATACATGTGTTTATCTTTATAATGAGGTTAAAATTAGATCAAGGTCATCTGGAGCATCAACAAGATACTGGAAACAGGTTCCGTCAGTCCCAAGCACCCGCAGCCCTCTCCCCCGAAGTGGCTGGGAGCTTGTGACAGCTGGGTAGTGGGCAGCTTGAGGCATGTGGCTCTCAGCATTCAGGCTTTAACTTTTATAATCAAGGAGCAGAGCCAAGCAGGCAACAGACTCTCAGCGTGGGGCTTTAGCTTGTGGCATTGACATATGAAAGCTGTGTAGAAATGCAGAACTTTAGACTCCACTCCAAGCTTAGGGAGTCAGAGGCCACATTCAGTGAGACCCTTGAGCAACTCACATGTACATTAAAATTTGAAAAGCACAAGTTTAAAGGAACCCAGCCTAGGGCTCTCCAGCTAGCTAGGGTCAACACAAGCAACTTAGCTTTGGGTCCTGTCTTCTTCCACCAGATAATCTTCATTATTTAATCTCTAAGTCTCCGTCTCTTTAACTACTTGAAAGGGCATGAAATTACCATGAAATGAGATTAGTATTACCAGTAGGAGACCAAACTCTGAAATCACAATCTGGTCCATCATTCCCTGGCTTTATAACTTTGGGGCCAATCCTGTTACTTCACTGGGCCTTTGTTTCCTCATCTGTAAAAAGAGGCAACAACCATTCCTATGTTATAGGGCTAATATATAGAATCCAAGAATTCTAACATATTAGACATTGTAACTGAGTTCACATAGTTTATTTGAATGTATGTGCACATGCAGGTGTGTGTGTATGTGTGTGTGTGTGAGAGAGAGAGAGAGAGAGAGAGAATGTGTGTGTGTGTGTGTGTGTGTGTATTAGAGAGGCAGACAGACAGACAGCCAGAACACCTGTGTTGGGAGGTTATGTATGCTGTGTAAAGTCCACTAAAGACTCTGAGAACCCTGCTCTATTGCTTTCTGCCTCATTCTCCTGAGATGTGGTCTCACACTGAACCTGGAACTCTCAGGTTAAACAAGCCCTAGCAATGCCCATGTGGCCACACCCTACTTTTTATGTGGGTGCTGGAGGTTGCTAATTCAGGTCTTCATGCTTACGTAGGAAGATAATTTACCCACTCAACCATCTCCCCAGCCATGTAGAGCTCTTAGAACACGTATGTGACTTAAAATACTCACATACAGGTGCTGCACACATCAGCTACCAGAATTCCAAATTCATATTCAGACCCAACAAACGTTTCAGTGTTCACTATTCCTGGTCACATGGCTTGCAAATGGCTCACTATTGTTGAGCAATTGGGCCAAGAATGTGAGGTAGAGAACGGATTCAAAATTTCAGTAATTATACATTTGTCATACATAGTATTTGTCTTCCACTTCTAGTAGGGAAATATTTCCTGGCAAAACAAACCGTGAAAGTATCATAGACATGTCTTTCCATACAAGCGTGCTGGAAGACAAGTTAGCTCTCACAATTCATCTTCAAATTTGTGCTTTCCCAAACAAAACAAAAGACTCCCCCTCCCCGCCCTCCTAAGCCCTTTGTGTATATGAACTTCTTTTTGACTCTGTAAATTCAATTTCTCACTCAGCCTACATTTCCTTCAAGCAGATGTCTCTGTGTAGCCAGCATGAACAACCCAAGTCCTAGCAAAGGGCAGGGGCACTGCTAACTCAGTTTTCTCTTCCTTCACCCCATCTCCTCCTGTGACCTTCCCCCCTCTCGATGCTCACCAGCTTCCTCTAGCTGCTTGAAGAATCCTCTTCTTGAAAAGATGCCCTCCCCGCTCCCTCCACCCCTGTGACCCGGTTTCTGGCTTTTGGTCTCTTCATGACCCCAGCTCAACCCCTCTCACTCCTCTCAGCATCATTTCTGAGACCTCAGGTTGTCAAGGACCACAAGAGCCTCCAATTTCACTGCCTTTTGAGCAGCCTGTACAACCCTGAAATAATATGCCTGGAAGCCAATTCTTGGAGAAGCTGGTCAGACAAATGAGGGGTTGAACTGTATTTTCTTTTTGCAAGTGGCTGCCGATGGCAACTTCTGTCCACTGCTATGTGATTGAGATGTTGCGTGCTCCTTTGCTACCCCCTCTGGCCCTTTCCCTGGTGGGCCACCCCCTACCCCAAGGGTCACCTCTTAAGTTTTCTCTGTAACCTGGTCCTCTATACCAAGAAACTCAGAAGTAATTACCATGACTTTGGATCTTAACTTGGCCAGCTGTGTTATAAAAAGGCAACCCCAGCCTCTCCAGTGCCATGGATCTATAATTTATCTTCAGTAAAAAAAAAAAAGTCAATATTGAAGCAAAAAAAAAATGACATTTAAAAAATCATAAAATAAGTAGTCTGGTATTTGCCTAACATGTTCTTTTCTCCTCTTGGTTTTATATGGCATGCGCTCTCTTGTGTACTTTCTTTGAAGAGATAACTCCCCAGTTTCCAGGGACTTCTAGGTAAGAGACAAAGCAAGGCCACCAAGAAAAGACAGCTGAACAGCATAGGGGCGACCTCTGTGGATGCTCCCTCAGCCATTTTGTCTTGGAAACAGGTTAACTTTAAGGTCTATACTTTTCAATTTAGACACACACACACACACACACACACACACACACGCAGCTTGATCCTAAAATTGCACTATAAATTTTTATAGCTTAACAGATTAAAGAATGATTAAAACCACATAGCACGCGTTAATTACAAACAGCTCACCCATGGCAGATACACTTTCATCCTGTGTCAGGGTGGTAAAAGCATTCCTCTCATCCTGAACAGAGGGAGGATCGTCATCATCACTGCCTCCCACCCCCCAGCACACAGAGACCTCATTGGAAGATGTCACTAGCCCAGGAAGGGCAAACAGGAGCTTCACCCTCAGCCCCAGGAAAATTCTGCTTCAAGTAGAGAGCATGGAGGCTGGAGCTCAGTGAGTAAAGTCCTTCCTGTGAAAACACAAGGACCTAAGTTTGATCCCCAGGACCCACTTAAGTAAAGTTCCAACATGGAGTTGTGCAGATGGAACTGCAAAGAGGAGACAGACGGGTTCCTGAAGCTCCCTGGCCAGCTAGTCTGCTAGGTTTGGGGAAAGACCCTGTCTCAAAAAAGCAAAGTGGAGAGTTAGAGCGGAAGACATTGGTCATACGCCCATCCTCACACATAGACCCCTCCCCCAACACGCATGAGACGAAGAGCTGTCAACACTCTTCTGACATACCTCAGTGCGGAAGGCAGGATTTCCCCTACTTGTCAGTCAGGGGAAGATATTTTTTTACAGCTGTGACCTCTCTGGCAGGCTCAGGCGGGACATAAAGGAGGCAAGACTCTTGGCTGACCCATAATGGTTGGACTTTTGGAGGCATTCCTAATGAGGTTTTTTGGCCTCTGTGGAAAAAATAAAACCAATCTTATCAATGATCTAGAAGAGAAAACAATCAGAGAACATAAAGCAAGGTCAGTAACAAGCAGATAACTATTTAGCTAAACTGGGAGGAAGTGAGGCTGACATGCATTAAACGATTTGGACACTAGTACGGATGCAGGAGAACGCTATATATATATTTTTTTCAACAGGATGTGCCAAATCACATGGCAAGTTTAGTGTGGTAGAAACAACATAGGAGATAAGATGCATGAATTTAAATATTCTGGCATGTAATGTTATTGAGAAAGCTGTGTGTGTGTGTGTGTGTGTGTGTGTG
>REGO01000252.1:40801-52532 GCA_010120015.1 Rhombomys opimus
TTCATGGAGTGAGGAGAGGTGTAGGTTTGGGTACTTGCTCACATGTTTCCTGTTTTCTACTTTTACTTAATTGATTACCCAGCAGCCACCTTATTTACTCGTCCCTCTCCTCTCTGCAAGCTCCTCTGTACCCTTCTTCTTTTTCACGTTCCTGGCCTCTTCCTCGTTGCTTGTCGCTGCCTACAGATGCCTGTGCACACACACCCCTGCATGTACACATATGCACACACACACACAAGCACGCCCTGTTCACTCTGAACACTCTTAGCTGCACATCTGTATTCTGCACGTTCCGGAGGTAATGACCACAGTTCAGTGCGGCTCCTCACAGATGAGAAGAAATGCCTTCTTGTCCAGCACTTTCCACGCCCTGCTCTTCCTGAAGGTGCACAGTGTCATTACGTCACGGGGGGTTCCCATCACTGTCTCAGAGAGCTGCTGTGTCAATGCCTAAAACTGTCCACATCCCAGTGTCGCTCTGGGAGTTCTCACCTCCCTGGGGGTGACACTGGGCACCAAACCAGGCAAAAGTGAAGATGTCTGTGCTTCTCTTACACAAGGACATACTCTCCATTGCTAACTGACTCTTCTCTCTGACTGACTTTAAAATACTGTTATTGTGGATATTATTCCCACAGAGGAGCGATTTCTTTTGACATTCTAAGGAGGGATGCAAGTGTGTTCTGCCACAGTCGAGCTTAATATCAGTTCACAGCACCAAGTGAGATGCTGACTGGGTGTGCCCGTTGTGTAACTCAAGGAAACTTATGAGTAAGAAATGAGCACTGTGTGACAGTGGTGAGTTTGTTTTTGTCAAGTTTTGTTACATTTGAAGCAGGTGACACTTTTCCCTTCCAGGATGAACCTCTCTATGTAGCACAGAAAATGGCTGAACATTGTTTGAGCCCCACAGTAAGCAGCGAATTGTCTTTCCTTCACATAAACAGATGTGTGTGTGTGTGTGTGTGTGTGTGTGTGTGTGTGTGTGTGTGTGTGGAGAAGCAGCCACAGAAGCTCCAGGACAAGGCACAACAGAGCTCAGCCCGCCAGGCCCTCGAGAGAGGCATCACCTGAGGTGTCCTCATTGCTCCCTTCCCCTCCTCCCAGGATGCTCTATCTGCCTGTTGCACTTGTCTGTCCTCACCTGTCCTTCCTCTAAGAAGAATTCAGTTGTCTCCAATAATGTCATTACCTGTTGATGTAAATAACTATATTCTAACTGTTTAGAAGTTCAGTGAAATGAATAAATATGAATGGAGTCTGGCTAATTTCGGCATTGTATTTATTCTCTATAATAGAGTATTAGTAAAACATGAAAAACAAAGAAGCCACAGACTGTCCCACCTGATTCATAAACATGAGACCTACGCTGAGTCCTGCGCCTCCTCTGACGTGGTGAAAGCCACTGGAATGTGTCCTATCGCACATAGCAATAACATTGCAACTCTGATATGTGGTGTCTGTCAGTCAACATTTCTTATAGAGAAAAAAACAAGAGTCAACATCACAGAATATTATCATTATGTTATTATATATTATAGCTATATAATAACATATAATAAAAAGTCGATACAAAAAGTGTTGTCTCACTGTCCATGGGCTTCTATGTGTCTCCTCTCCTCAAAGCCCACCCCTGGATGTGCTCAGCTGGCCAAAGTCACGCCCCTAGATAAGATACCTAAAAGCAAAACATCACCTGCCCTCTCACAAGACACAGCTGAGTCTCCAAAGAAGCCGGAAGCTGCCACTTCAACCCTGTAGGCTGTGGGTGCTTGATGGTTATTGCCCATCACAAAACCACTGTCCAGCAAGCTGAAAAGAAGTCGGGATTGAAAGAAAGCAAAGAGAAGACTGGAAGTTGTTCTATTTGCTGTTTCCTTGTCAGATTTGTGTCTTCTTTGTGAACCTGTCTATTACATCCAGAATGACTACTGTGCTGTCAAAATCAGCCTGCATCTCTTTGGTTCATATTGAAGAAGGCTACAGCTCGTTCAGCAAAAAACATCACATCATGCTGAGATTCCTGATCTCCTAATCATTTGACCGGGAATCCTGGAGGCATAATAACGGTATGCAAAAACCAGAACATATGGTGCAGAAAACTAATTACTGTATCAATATTTCACTGTGTTGTCAGTGACAGAATCATTGCAACAGTCCTACAACTGTGGCTTGGGAGCAATGCCAGCCTGTGAGATACTGGTAGAAGTAACGGGCCGACTTTATAGTATGTAGCTGACTGCCGTGTCTCAGGGAGTTATGTTTTCCCTGTGCCTATGAAATAATGTAACTGCCATTGGGGGTAAACTGACCTCTTAAACAGTCATCCTTCACAGTTATCAAGCTTAATTAGGACCCATATGGTCCCAGGGTTTGCACACCGTGGATACAGAACTTCCTGTAAACCTGATAAAGCTCCAGGCTCTAAAACAAAATATTACTTTATAGTGTAAAGGTACAATCATAGCTCACACAAAGCCATTGGGCACGACTGGATGTCTGTTGGGGTACAGTACGGATCAACACTGAGAGTGATGGCAGTGTGACTGTGTCAGGAAACATTAACTGAGGCTCGCTACATACTGGGCAGTGTTCTAAACAGTTTTTTTACTGTGATGGTCTCATTAAATGCCTGAAATAATCTACCAGAGAGACATTATTACAAGCATCTATTTAATAAGTAACACAACTGTGGCAAAGACGTTTAGCTATCTTTCCTGGAAACATTCACTCACTGAATTGCAAAAGTGGGATTTAAAGACAGTTGTTCTGAAACTAAAACTATTGCTTGTGTTGTGTCCATCTACTAATGATGTATTTTACATCTCTGCTGTGACTATAATTTTTAGCCACTTGTTAATGTTTCTGAAATTCTAAAAAATGTTATTGTAAATCATATTGAGAAAGAATAATGAAGACACCCATAGTATTGGTCCAGATGTCATTTTTCTATGTATTTCCAAATATATCTGCATAAAATATGTCAAGCTGATAATAAAAGATAACTGTAGACAAGGTAAAATACATCAGCATTCCAGTGGAAAAACAACTGGTCTATCAAAACAATGAAATGAAATCACAGACACCAGAAGAATGAGTCAGATTTATGTGTGCAAATGTACTGATGATGTGCTGTTAGAATAAAAAAAAACCCAGATATATATTAATCCTAAATTACATTCTTATAGGTAGATATGTAGATATATAAACTGATAATTATACATGACATCTTCAGATATTTACTTGGAGTCAGTGTTCAAGATTATGAGACAACTAGCCATAGAATATTATTTCTATTTTCTATTTCATTTCATTTCATTTCATTTCATTTATTGTATTTTTATGTTCATTGAGGGACAGTCTCACTTTGTAGTTTGAAGTGGAAGTTTTTGATTTCCTTGAAGCCTCAGTTTTATCGCGTGATGTGTTGCTGGAGATTGGCTTGTGAGAGGGCATGGGATGTTTTGTTGTGAGTTCTCTCAGGTGGGAGGGGCATGACTTTGGCCAGCTGAGAACATTTGTGGGTGGACTCTGAGGAGAGGAGATAAATAGAGGCTGACGCACAGTGAGACATTACTTTTTGGTGAAATATCACTGTGCTAATTTTTGTGTTTGACGCTTGACTTCACAGAGAGAAACGTTCCGGAGATCTCATGACAATCCAACTGAGTCTTTCAGTTCACTGACATTGAATCTCTGCTTGGTGTTGGCCTTTGGACTGGAATGCTAGCATCCTGATGACTGAGCTTAGTAATCCTCTAAAGACACAAAGACCCTTATCAGCAGAAAGTAAATTAAAGAGGTCTACAGCCCTCTTCTATATGAATCTACTTAAGGTTGGGGGATGAGGGGTGTTGAAATGGAGGTAAAGGTGTTTAAGAACCTCAGATAAAGTGAGTTTGTCAAAAACTCTAAGCCTAGATGTACAGGCCTCTGAAAGGCTCTGCCCTGCAGACTATCAAAGCAGACACTGAGACTTATGGCCAACTGTTGGGCAGAGTGCATGGAATCTTATGAAAGAAGAGGGAAATAGTAAGATCTGGAGAGGACAGGAACTCCACAAGGAGAGCAACAGAACCAAAAAATCTGAGCACAGGGGTCTTTCCTGAGACTCATACTCCAACCAAGGACTATGTATGGAGATAACCTAGAACCCCTGCACAGATGTAGCCCATGGCACTTGAGTGTCCAAGTGGATTCCATAGTAATGGGAAGAGGGACTGCCTCTGACATGAACTGATTGGCCTGCTCTTTGATTACCTCCCCCTGAGCTGGGAGCAGCCTTACCAGGCCACAGAAGATGACAATGCAGCCATTCCTGATGTGATCTGATAAACTAAGATCAGAAGGAAGGAGAGGGGGACCTCCCCTATCAGTGGACTTGGGGAGGGGCATGCATGAAGAAGGAAGAGGGAGGGTGGAATCAGGAGGGGAGGAGGGAGGGGCTTATGGGGGATACAAAATGAATAAAGTGTAATTAATAAAAGTTAAAAAAAGAAAAAAATCAAAGCCTATAGTAGTCCAGTGTATTTTAGAACTCACTATGTGGTCCAGCCTAGCATGAAACTCATAGCAAGTTTGCCTTAGTCTCCCCAGTGTTGGGATTGCAGCCTAGAGGCAATACAACTATCTACAATCACTCTTCTCTGTTGTTGATAGAGGCGGGAGTCTTGTTGGAGAATGGGCTTGGAGCTTCTGGCTGGTGAGATTGTCACTCTACCAGCAAGTCACATCTCAGCCCCATGAATGTTTTTGGTAAGCTGAAGCTGGTGCAATACAAATAAACTGCAGGAATAGTGGGCAAATTTGCACAAATGGAAGCAGAGCAGACAGTAAGTTCCCTGTGAGAATTTATTTTGTTCATGGACTATCCCTCCTCATTTTTGATGGTGGTATGGAGATGACTGTGACAGAGGAGCTGATGACATCGGTGGTGACAGGCCCACAGTACAGCAAGCTAGACGAATGGCATTCTACCAACCAATCAGCTTTTGCTGAAAAAAATACAGTCTTCAGTGATGTTCTCCATTGCCTCTCACGGGTGAATCTCCTGTCTGTCTTACTGGAAAGGAGTGACACAGTCATAGAAATACAGAAAATGAAGGAAATTGTCTGACACATGACACCACCAGATTATGACAGAGACGTAATTAAAGTCATGGTGTCCTGATTATGAATTTGTACTTTTCACCTGAATGTACTTTCACTTCCAGGAGTAGAGTGAGAAGAGAATGGGGAAGTGGATATTAGCAATGAATATACTGAGAAGACACTGAGACTTATGGCCAACTGTTGGGCAGAGTGCATGGAATCTTATGAAAGAAGAGGGAAATAGTAAGAGCTGGAGAGGACAGGAACTCTAGACAAATAAAGCTATATGCCAGGCATGATGCTGTGGTAAAAACTCACTGTGGAATATTCTAGACATAAAACTGCTTTTCAACAACAGCAGCCCAGCTGAAGGAGCCTCAGGCTCTGACTTGTACTTTCTGCTCTTTGATGGTACATGAATAAAATGTGCTAATAAGTTTCCAAGTTCACAAAGGCCATCTACACAGTGACAGACTTCAGCATTTATTGCTTGAAACAAACCCAGAATACTTTCTCAAGCCCTCATTCAGTGAGGCCCAACTAGCTGAGCTTTTAGAAAGATGGCCACACACCTTGGTGTTTATCAATGAGTATCTTCTCCTGATGAACACATGTTCTCCTGAGAGTCAAAGCTGATGTATAACTGGAATGTACTCTAGAAAGACAGATTTCACTGACATTTTCCCCTCTGGACAATTACCACAGCCATCTTTCCCCTCATCTTCATCTAGCTAAGAGAACCTAACACTTTCCCTGCCTGTTTCAATAGGTTTCCAATATCGTATGACATAAGTAGGGTACTAAAACTATTAAATGGTAAAAGAATTACAAAGCCAAGATTCCTAATGTCATAGTGTCTTTACTTGTGAAGTGTGACAATATCACACCGGGGTAATTTAGAGAGGAGAGAAGATCCAGATACAATCCCCATGGTGGGAGAGCCCTGGTTGCGGGGAGTTTGAGGTGCCTGCAGTCGTGAGGCCGAGAGAAGTGGATGCTGGTCCTCAGCTCCAGTTTAATAGTGTAAGACTTCAGGCCAGGCGGTGGCGCCGTTACCAGGGTGTGTGATGTGCTCGCCACTGGCTTACCAAGTGAGCTCTCACTTCAGTTGCCGAAAAACCATGTGTAAAAACTTGTATGTAAAGTGATGGATGAAAATACCCAACAATGATATTTAAGGACCCCATGGTTTTGTGTAAGCAGTTACACACATGAACATCATGAAAACATGAAGTCTATATTCAAGAGAACTTTTTCTTTTAAGTTTTTACCAGTTTTTTTTTTAATCAAAGAGAAGAAATTTAGCTTTCTAAGAGTGCCAGGAAATCTGTAGTAGTCTTAACTTAGATGTTAGACTTACTGTGAAGTAGCCCCACACAACTATTAGAAAACCTATCAGCTATGATATATATTATTTACTTTGTTAGCATACATCTCAATGCTGAATATACCAGACTATATTCTTGAAGAGTCCTTGGCTTTAGGAATATGAATTAGGCCAGTACTGTAACTCAAAAAGGAAATGATAAAAATATTTCTTAAAAGATAAAACAAATTCAAAATGTCATTCTCAAATGCTTATTTTTTCTTTCAAATATCTTAAATGTATTTCAAATTGAAATAGAACTATATGACTTCCCTTTGTCCAGTCTTTCCTATTGCTGCCTTCCACAACTGATTATCTCTTTATTTTTCCATATATTTTGAGACAGTTTCTTCCTATGAATCACAGCTTAGCACGAGATCATTATGCACATCAGGCTACCCAAACTGTGCTCATCTGCCTTGATGTCCGTAGCGTTGGCTGTCGGGCATGTGCCAACGCTCTGATTCAGGGTGTGCTTGCTCACCTCTATTGTATGCTCTTACACACTTGATGCTGTAAAAGTCCAAGGTGCATGGCAGCCAGTCCTGTGAGACCTGATAGGCCAGGGTCAGAGGGAAGGGAGGAGGACCTCCCCATCAGTGGACTTGGAAGGGGGCAGGAAGGAGATGAGGGATGGAAGGTGGGATTGGGAGGGAAAGAGGGAGGAGGCTACGGCTGGGATACAAAGTGAATGACCTGTGATTAATATAAAAACATTTTTTAAAAGTCCAAGGTAACAAAATCTATACTTTAAATTTATATTTTCTTTAAAAAGACTAACTTGAGAATATACCTAAGATTTTTGAAAATATTTCTGAAAGAGTGACTGAAATACCAAACAGATATTTTTTATTCATGAATGTATTCATTCATTTTTTAAACGTTATTCTGATTTCATTCTTTTTGTTTCTGTTGTTTTGACATACTGTGTTATAGTCAATAAAGTGGGTAGACTTGCCATCACAGTCATACTTTTCCTGACAGGTAATTGTTTCTCTTCCTTATCATTGAATATAATGGAACTACTTCTAGAAAATTCTAAAATAAATATTTTTATTTCACCTAATTTAAGTTGTAGTAAATCTCACTTGTAAAGAGAATTGTGATTTTTAAAAGAGTTTATTTAATTTATCATTAATATTTAATGTGTGTTTCTTAACAATATAATTTTCTAAGTAGAGGGAATTTCTGAGCATATTACTGTTGCTATTTTATGTGATAAAACTTGTAGTTTTCAAAAATATACACACATTCATATATACACATATATGATTGGAAAGAATAAAAGTTTTGATTAAAATTATTGAGTCTGACAAGGGAAGCATTCAGTTTTAATAAAACAATGTTCAGAATAGCAACTACTTCAGGCTAAATCAATATTAAATCCTCCAAGAGAATCACTTGAGTAGCATTTCAAACCTGAAATCAAACTATTTTTATGCTGCTGGAAATCACAAGCATCAGCTGTGTTTTATCGAGGAACTTTCCAAATGGCCTTGATCAGGAGCTTCAGTTGAGAGTGTTTTCCCATGTGTAGCTGAACCACGCCTGTCTAACTCAGTGTCCACAGGTGATGGAGAGACTGCAGCTTCTCTACCGCGCGGAAGTGGAAGTGTGTGTGCGCCACGGCCTGCAAGCATGAATGCGTCCTGAAGCCCTTCTCTTGTATGAACGAGCAATTTTCAAATTTGATTTTATTCTTTCCCTTTTGGTTTTCATGTATGTGCATGTGATTCACATACATGTATATGCTGGTGCACAGGTGTGTGGGTGCACATGTACAGAGGTGCTTATCTGTGCCCTAGTAAGGTTCAGTGTATTTTTGACCTCTATTTTATTTGCGGAATATTGTCTCTGCCTGTACTCATACCTTTCTGATTCAACTTGTCCCGGTAGACATCTTGTTCAATGACTCGGGAGCCAGGACACCACACCTGCCTGGCTTTCCTGTACACTCTGGAAACTCAACCTCTGGTTCTCATGATTACATAGGACAAGGATTTAATCACTGAGTCATTCCTTTGTCCCCGAGACTTGGATCTAATGAGATGCACAGTATCTCAGAGGAAAGCATTTATTTTTTGCAATGTTTGCAAATATTGCAATGAGTGATAGAGAATTTCTACAGTGGGACAAAGCGAAGGGAGGAGACATGTCCCAAATTCTGCCTTACAATATAAAGGTACAAAATGATAAGGCTTTGGGCTTTTGTGCAGAGCATCATCTTCAAGCGGTAGCAACCGGTCTCATGTTCATCTGACAGCTGAATTTCGTCTTCACTAAGACGCAGAGGAGGAAGAACTTAAGTTCCTGGTGACTGGGTAACATGATGAGTCTGAGGCCAAGGTGGACACCTTTCCAAAGCAAAAATCAAACAGACCAGAAAGGACCCTTGCAAATTTCTGAGCAGAATCAAAAGGACACAGACGTCGTTTAGTAGCTGTAGAAATTCTTCTCCATACATCATTTAATTTTGCAAACTGATCATTTTTAAATCTTGTTATCTTTCCACATACCCACTGTATTACAAATGTTTCTTTGAGTAGTTTCTTCATTGTTTCATACTTAGAAAGTGGTTACCTTGACCTCAATGTTTAGTTTTACTTTTATTTTTTTCTTCTTTTATTTTCCCCGAGACAGGGCTTGGCTGTATAGCCTTGGCTATCCTAAAACTAGTTCTGTAGACTAGGCTGGCCTCAAATCACAAAGATTCTCCTGCCACTGCTTTCTGAATTCTGAGATTAAAGAGATTAAAGCAAAGCCAAAACCTTTTTTTTTTGGTTCTGTTCAGACTTTTGCAAGGGCTCTTTCTGTTTTGTTTTGGGTTTTTCTCCCTAGGTAGCCCACCTTGGCCTCAGACTTATGGATGTAGAAGGATGGAGTCCACTGTGTTAAACAGATTTCCTAGTTTAGGCCTGGACTGTGGAAGAGTAGAGAAGACTAACTGAGGGAAGCAAGGATGTCGTTCTTTCTTTTTTCTGTCTCTCTTTTTCTTTGAATTTTTCATACACATGCACAATGTATGCAGCAGGATTTGAGCATGTTCACTCTCAAGTTCTCCCTCTAGTTTTGCCCTAGAAATACCACATGACCCTACCAACTCCACCACCATCTTATTTATTTGTTTAAAACCCTGAGTCTACTTAGTTCTCTTCATATGCTCATGAGAATGGGATCATCCACTAGGGTTTGGGGAACCTTCCAGTGGCCACATTACAAAGAAAAGTGACTCTCTCCATCTTCCAGGAGATATCAACAGCCAAAATCTTCCAGGATCTCCAACTCCATCAGTGCTGGAATTTTCAGCTGAAGAGATGTCATGCAGGTCTTTGTAACTAACTATAACTGCTGAGTTCATATGAGCAACAATCATGTCATGCCCACAGGATACCATTTTATAATACTCTCTCACAACTTCTGTCTCTTCTGTTCATATCTTCCTTTCCCTCTGTGTTTCTTGAGACATGGGCTGGCAGTGAGGGTGAACATACATAACCTCTCTATGACAGAGCTGAGCACGTGTAGTCACTTATAATCAGCATGTTGATCAGAAATGTGTCTCTGTGTTAAACACTGTCTTCCTCAATGAGAACTTTTATTTCACAGAAAAAGGCTGGAGAGAGTAATACCATACAGGAAAAATAAAAATAAAAACATTAATAGGTCCTCCTTTAGGGCCTATGACTTCCTTAGTTTTTGGTCATGTTTACAGCAGTAGACATGAATTCTCTTCTGTGAAGTAGGTTTAAAATCTAACCAAGATAATGGCTTGTTACCCACAATATTTTTCCCCCATTCTAGTATTATAACATCCAACATCTAGCAAGGTATAGGAACAGTAGTGTCATTTTCCCAACAGCTGCTTGCATAGTGTCTTTCACCACTATGAAAAGCGAACGCCACAGAGAATCTCTGGTCAGCTTATGTCTTTGTGTCCTTGTTACTAAAGTGTGAAAAGCGAACGCCACAGAGATTCTCTGGTCAGCTTGTCTTCGTGTCCTTGTTACTAAAGTGTGCAGTGTCTTTGGAGTAGAATCTTACCTTCTAGTTAAGTTGGGCAACCGACAGCAATGTCAGCATCATTTGTTGTTTGGGGCTCCTCTGGGCCCTCTCTCACTAAAATACTCCGAGAAGATAACCAGTGCTTGACACTAACATTTTCATTAAACCATGTGTGGGACCAGAATTAGCCATTGTTGTAGGATATTCTTGACTTAATTTTTTTTTAATTATTTTAAATAGCTTACAAACTAGTAGGATTTCATAAGATTTCTTTGTACAGCTGAAGTTTTCATCAATCTACTCTCCACTTTCCTTTCCCTCACGTACTCACACATTGTCTTCAACTTTTTCCTTCCAGTATTCCCTCTGCACTTTTAATCATATGTCCTCTACCATCCCTTCTTATAGATTTATTACTTGGATTGCAAAATCAGAGGTTTCCAAGCAGCTACTTCATGCACATTTCATTTTGGTTAATCCTTAGTTGGCCTCCTCTCCCATCCTCATCCCTCCAGGGCTAACTTGTACCTTTGCCACACAGCGGTCCTCCTCTCTACATTTATGTGACCTATATTCTACTATTCTTCATTGCATGTCCTCCATGAATGTCTCATTTCTATTTCCAAGCTTCCACATACACTCAGTTTTAAACACAGAAAATAATTCTGAATTTAGGACCTTCATTTGAGAAATAACATGTAGGATTCATTTTTCAGAGCCTGAGTTACGTTAGTTATTTTTCTACTTTCAGCCATGTATTTCAAATTTCATATTTTAGGTTTTTTAACAGCTGAGTAATATTTCATTATATGTATGTACCACACTTTCTTTAGCCATCCTTCAGTTGGTAGACATCCATTTTGACACCTACTTTTTTTCTAGCTGTTGTGACTAGAACAGCAGTGAAATACACGTGAAACGACTTTTATGGTAATACCTAATGTCTTTGGGGCACATGCCCTGACTATATATCCTTGGGTCAAATGGCAAATCTAGTTCAATGTCTCTGATAAAATGAAGCACTGACTTCTGAAATTGTTTCTCTTGTTTACACTCCCACAATCAGTGTCTGAGGCTTCCCCTTACCCATGTCCATGCCACTGCTGGCTGTCATTTATATTGTTTATTCTGGGCATCCTAACCGGATAAAATGCAATATTAGCAGCCTTTGTCTCCTTTCTCCAGTAGCTGCAGATGTTAGACATTTTTAGGTGTATGCTGGCCCTTATATTTCTTCTTTTAAGACCTTCCTCTATGTCACCATAATCCATT
>REGO01000252.1:105263-126522 GCA_010120015.1 Rhombomys opimus
AATAAGAAAAATAAAATTAAAAAAAGAAACTTAAAAAAAAAGTTATCTTGCTTTTTTTTTTTTTTTTTGTCCAGAACTCAATTGATTTCTATTTTCTTCTTCATCTTCACACTAATCCATCTTAATATATCTACTACCTTGGTTGGTTTTTATAAGAAACCACATTACTCTCTTGATATAAACTCTACATTTTGTTTAAGAATCTTTCCTTCCTTGTTTTAACACGAGAATCACTCATTCATCCGTTGTCTCCTCACTACCCACACCTCTTCTTCTGCCTGTTACGATTCTCTCCTCTATGCATCAGTCTTCCAAGAGTGTGACAGACAGCAATCACTGTGCTCATATCAGTGTGCTGTTATTCACTGTCAAATGGTGTGTTAAGGATTTCCCCAATGTGTTCTCTGTAGCTGTAAGTACAAAAACTAAAAGCAACTTGAGTTGGAAACTGCATATTTCATCTTCTAATTCCAGGCTCAGTCCATCCTTGAGTGAACTGAAGGCAGGAAAAGAAACAAGAACAAGGGTAGAAACCACAGGGGAGTGTTGCTCCATGGCTTGCTGCTTCACTGGCTTCCTCACCTAGCTTTATAGACATCAGAAGCCGACTTATGTAGCTAGGGCACAGTTGGCTGGACCCTCCTACCTCAGTTAGCTACGAGAAACTGCCTGGTGAACAAGGTCAATACAACCACAGGCCAATCTAACTGAACCGATTCTTTGTATGTCCTCCTCTTCTCAGGTGCCTAGGTGTTTGTCAAGTAGGCAGGTAATTACTTTTGTTGCTGTCATTTTGTTTGGCTACTGGGTTTCACTTTCCCAGAATCTGGCCTGGAACTTAAAAGGTAACCCAGACTGACTGTCACCTAATAGCTCATCCTTCCTCCTCTTCCTGAGCTAAGATTACAGACAATTAAAACCTGATCCGGCAGGAGAAAAATTGTGCTCGTTTCAATAAGAGCTGATTATTTCCAGAATCTTTTCACTACTTTAAAGCACTTTTCACTGCTTTCTCATGTCACAGCTATCACTGCATGATTCTGTTTTAAAAACTTGTGCCTGGCTTTCATCCTCTCATGCTTTTGCATCAGTCTGGCTATCCATTTTTACCCTAATCTCTCATTCTGTTATCATTACCTTATATATAACAGCTGTAAATAATGTTCTCCTAACTCTGAATTTTTAATTCAGAGTTATGACAAGTAGACTTATGTTTTCCTCATGAGGGTTCTTTCATGCCTATCAAGTACTCTTTCTTATAGTTTGCTTTACATATTTTATTTTAGCCATTTATTAAGATGTCAACTTGAATTTCTAAATATTTGCATACGGAATTATTCTTGATGTCTCTGAAGTAAACATTCTATTTTTTCTTTCTATCTTTTTTCTTTCTTATTTACTTTTTTCTTTATTTTTGTTTTGTTTTATTTATTTTCAGGGTAAGGCTTTTCTGAGTACCATGGCTGTGTGTTGGTCAACATTAGAATGTTCTACAAATTGATGTCTTAGAATTTTTAGTTTAACTTCACAAATGAAGTTCACTCATAATTTATTCCAAAATGTGGTTGTCTTAGATCGAAACATGACTTTAGCAATCTCAATAAATGAACTGGTCATTTCTCAATATATTAAAATTTAGGGAGAGTTTTTGGAAAAAATACAAATGAGCTATTCCTTGAAAGCTTGTGTCATATGGAAATCTTATAAGAGAGGGGTTCATCTAACAAATGACATAAATTATTATAGGAAATTCCTCATGTGGTATTCTAAGCACAACTGGCTCCTGCAGTAACAGAGAGGGAGTGAGAAGCCACACTGAGGGGAACAGTCCCTGTCGTCAACAATGATCACTGTGCACTGACTGCTGTACAGTGTATATGTGCACATGTAAGTGTGTATGTAGTATACACGTGCTCAAAGCAAATGAGGCCTCACTGACATTCCCGTTAGCTGCACACAAGAGGAGGCATTCCTGTTTGGAGTTGAGCAGGCATTTCTGGACTGTATTATGAAGAATTACTCAGATATTTCTCTTAATTTTAGTTATTATTATTATTGTCGTTGTGCCCATGTATGGGCAAGTTTGCCATCATGCACATGTGTATATTAGAAGATATCTGTGTGAAGTATTTTCTCATTAAACCTATTAGGTGGGCTCCAAGATCAAAATCGGATCACTAGGCCTGCATCGTTGGGTGGCAAGTGCTCTACCACAGAGCTATTTTGCAAGCTCTTACTGAGCTGTTTATGTGAAAGGTGACTATCAGTTTAAAAGGAACGATAAAGAGTTAAATTGGTAAAGTAGATGGGAATCGATGCTAGATGAGGTTAGTTCTGCAAATGATGGGCAGCAGTAAAATAATGCATATATTTAACAGATAATGTTGGAAGGATTTCATGAAGGTTTCATGCTTGAAAAATGACATGAAAGTGAAAAGATGAAAAGAAAAAAGAAAAGAAAACAAATCAGGAGAAAAAGAAAAGTCTACTTGTGGAACAAGAGTGTTGGAGAAAAAACAAATCATTTTTACTATGTTTATTTGAAGTTGGAAAATAAATTTTAATTTAACTGTAGATAAATCTGAAGTAAGACAGTGTCCTAAACTGAATACTGATTAGTAGATACCTTAGTCAGATGGCAAAGATATTAAAGATTCCATTGTGAATTTCTATGAATGGAGGACTCACAACACAAATTCACTGTAATCAAATTGGCCCTTTTAGGCTGAGCCAACAGACAAGATTAGTAAAAGGTAGAGAAGTGAGAGAAGAAGATGATGAAGAAAGGGAATAAAGTCAGAGATGTAGTTGCAGCCTAGATTTTCACATCATCTGGCTTGAGTGTCAGATCACAGGTTTGATTGACAAGCCATGACACAGACAAAACAGACAACATGGGGACGGGAGGAAGAGAAAAGTGTGCTCTATTTTACTGCATGAAACAAACTAAATCTAAAATCCAAAAATCTTTCTCTAGACACTGCAGTAGCTAATTCCTTCCTATATAAATTCACAACATCTTGTCTTCAGCCAATACTTGCTGATAAATGCTCGAGGCATCTGTAGTCATTTAATCAAAGTTATCTTAGGTGACAAACACAGTTCCAGAGAAGAGGATTCCTTGGTAAATTCTCTGTCATGCTGGCTTATCTTTCCTAGTGACATTTTCAGGAGCAGAATGAAATTCATCTTTATAGAAATCATGTGTGTATGATGATTCTCTTCTTAATATTGCTCATTAAATTTCTACTAAACAGCATATATTTGGTAGGCAACTTTTATGAAATTATAACATTAAATAATTCTTGACAAAATGCTAGAAAAATACTGAAAGAATAAAGGTAGCTAAGTCATGCAATTCTTATATTATTTTGAAATAAAAAACTATTTTTTTTGCTTCCTCTCTAGAATTTTGAGTGACTTGTGTAAGAAAACAATAAGCCAAGTTATTTGATTTCATATTAAAAATGTTATTTTCAAGAAGCATTCAGGAAGGTGTTATTATACTGTCTTTCTTATTAGGTAAGAATGCACTCAAACAGCTTGAATCTCTGAAGCCATGATTGCATTTATTATTCTCAAAATATCAATCTCCTTCAAAACGGTACCTACTTAAGCAAATACACAAGGAACTGAATTTCTGCACTTTAAAAACAAGCAGTTAAAACTACATAAATTACAAATATAGATTTTATTTTCATATTGATTAATTGTAATATGGCTGTGTGTGTGTTCTTCAGCTTTTTAATTTTTGCCTTATTTAACTATTGCCATCTTTATTGCTTCATTCCTTATTTTTTTCAAGAAGTATTTTCTAGAAAATCAAGCACTAAATCGTAGTGTTTTTCAAGCCAAAAAGAAACCAAACACCTTAAGCAGAATACAATCAGAATAACTAAGTTCAGTTTGTCCTGATACCTTCCAGCCTCCTCATGGGGCAGCTACCTGTTGCCTACTCCCAGGGGACACAACATGGTGTTGCAGCTAAGACGCCAAACCAGGGCTCATCGCCTCAGACAAAGTCTATAGCCTGCATCAGAAACAGACAATATGTAATGTGTTATTTAATTGTTGGTGGATATCATGAAGTTGGTGAATATAAAAATTTGAGGTTCAATAAATGATGCAAGAGCTGTGTATTCCTGTGGGCTTTGAGGCTCTGTCTCTGGTTGAATATCATCAGAACAGTATGTTCAAATTTCAATGATTTCCTTTGAGCAAATGGAAAATAAAAAGAAGAACAAGTCCATTTTTGGAAATAAAGTTAAGTATGGCTACACTTTCAGAATACTGGAGGGATAGTGGTGATAAAATAACATAAGTGGAGGCTATCTTTGAAATGTCTATGTTAGGCTACACTTTGATGGAACAGCAGAAATTGTCAAAATTTTCTAATCTGAAAAAATGGAAGAGTCGTGTGTGTGTGTGTGTGTGTGTGTGTGTGTGTATGTGGTGTGTGTTTGAAATGACAATAGGCAGGAATTCAAAATTTACAATTGTTTTTCAAGTGCAATGAAAGCAAGCTAAATTTTCTGTTGTACTCTTAATTTCAGAAGCAGTTTGGAAAGAGTACATGCAGCAGGAAGTCCTTTTCCCCAGAATTGTCTTGCAGACTCCACACAATGTATTCTTTTGGAAGGAAGCACCTTATCTACTGTTGACATGATTTACAGGTGCAGAAGCTGCAGATGCAAGGTTCCAGGACAATAAGATCTATAGGGATGGACTGTGCACAGTCTGTACATTTGATGCAAGGAGAAGTTATATATGAAGTGAGAGAAGCAAATGAAAGCACAATAGAAAAATGGCATGTGACAAAATGGAGAAGGCTGAGGTTGATAACAGCTGCTTCTTTAGTAATGAAGAAGGAATAAATGGAGGGCTTTAAAATATACAGGGAAGTCAGTGAAAGTAACTTTTACACTTGTCAGAACATATATTTTCAAAATGGTAGGTCCAGAATGGCAGTGCCCCAAGGACAGGGTGAGAGGGAGCTCGGTGGCACTCCCCAGTGTCATTGAACATCTGCTGTGAGCCGGGCTTTTCATCAAGGCTGGCCTTGGGAAAGGAGCACTCGAGAATAGGAGTTTGAATATTTTATCTGAAGAAATGAATGCATGTGATAATGGATATGCTAATTATCTTGATCTGATCGTTATACAGTTTGTCTGAAACCTCATGCTATCTCTCATAAACATGTTCCATTACTATGTATCCTTTACAAAGAAAACATTCTAAGGGGTTTTTGAAGCAGAGTTTTACAAGATCTGTAAAATGTTTTCTTATTTTATTTTAACCAGTATTTTATAAAGATGTATAATTAACCAATCATGGTGGCTTAAGCCTTCAATCTCAGCAGTTGGGAGGCAGAGGCAGGTAGATCTCTGTGCATTTGAGGCCTGCCTGGTCTACAAAGCAAGTTCCAAGACAGCCAGGGCTACACAAAGAGAACACAGAGAAATCCTGTCTCGAAAAAAAATTAGTTTAAACTAATTGAGATGCAACTTTCTAGATTCTTTAAAATATTTTGCTTTCTAAGTGCTTACCTTTTCAGTTTTCTGTCACTGAGGGTCCACTTTTAATTTTATTTCTTTTAAATTTTCAGCGGTTACATTCATTGTACACAGTATTTAATTATATAAGAATATTTTATATATTTTATGTAAAACATATATCACCATGTCCCCTACTCCTCTGGTTTCTCTATATAGTTTCCTTTCTCCTTTAATACTATATAAACACACATGATTTCATATCTCTCTATCAGATCTAGAGAACAAAACTGACAGAACACTCATTATCTCTTCTGAGTTGACTAAATGCTTCCTGTGTGATTATCTCAAGTCACATCCATTTATGTAAGAATGACATAACTTAGGTCTTCATGGCTGGAAAAAAGCCCATTTTCTTGATCTGTTTCTACCGGATACATAGGCTGATTCCATAACTTAAGGACTATGAATATCACCACAATGCATATCGTGACTTGGAGTCCTTGGAGTAAATACTCAGGAGTGGTATAGCTAGTTCATATGTTAGATCTATATAGTCCTCAGTGAGTTGAAAAATAAAAATGAAACATTTAACAATGACATATATGTACTCAAGAGGTGAAAAAAAAGAAAGAGAATAAACCCAATAATGAAGAAAACCTAAGAGAACAAAATTCAGAGCCTCAGAAGGGTGGTTCATGTGTTACCATTGAGTGAGTTTTTACGCATAGTCCTAAGTATGCAGATTAGTTTTGCATTTTGAGATCTTGATTTTTTAATTAATTTGATTGATAATTTCTACAGGATCTAGCCTGCTTGGTTCGTATGACCAAGCAAGCCTCCTTTTGTATTTTTCACAAAAATGAGAGTGAAGAGCAAACTTTTCTCTGCTGCATGTTCAAAGTCCCATTTCTCTTCTATAGTCTAAAAGCTAGAAATATCTTAATATGGGATCCATGCTTTGTTCAGCATGGACTTCCACATCCACACATTCTTCAACTGTCTGGAGGCCAAGAATCTTCTACATGGATATCTTCTGGCTATGAGCACTATGACGTTAATGAGAGAACTAACGAAAACAGTTCACAAATGAATCAAGTCTCATCATGACACAATTGTGATCTCAATAGAATCTGTCAGATAGATGTTTATTAGTGTCTATCCTTAAGAATGGCCACAAAGAAATTAATCAAAAATTTATGCAGCTAGTGCATCTGGGTATATGTTTGGGACCTAGACTACAGTTTGCCTGGTGGACAGATAATACCTTTATGATAGAGGAAAAAATCATTAAATTCTCAGCATTTTCATAGCAATTAGGGGTTCATAGATATTTGAGGACCTGCTGATAGACTCTGGCAAAAACTTAGAGGGATCTTGATCACATTAAAGTTGTGAGGTGACATAATTAGGGATTTATTTTACATCAACTTTTGATCAAGAACTTTATATCTGGTGTATTTACTATTCTATAGACCTCTGACGTTGACCCAATTCTTGGGTTTGATAGTCTATGTACCCTATGATGTCCCGAGAAGGTTTTCAACCTCATCTAGATACTTTGTTTGTCTACCATCATAACATTCACAGTTCTGCTACCAGCCCTCTTATGTCACATGGGCTTCATCTTTTGAGGAAGACTGATGGAACTCTTGAAAGGGCATGAAGGAAGGGATGAGGATGGAAGAACTCATTATTTGACTCAGGGGAAAAAACTCAGCTTACTCATTTGTTTTCATGACATTTAGAAACTCATATTTTCTCAGAGCTATAAGGTAGAAAAGAGTGTGGAGAGGGAACCAAATTTTCTAACCTTTTTTTGTTCACAATGAAATTTTTAAGGTGAGGAATAGCTCAGGCTGCTTATGCCTGAAATTAATAGGTCAAATAAATTGACTAAAATAATAAAAATCAAAACAAACCATCTTCAGGAACGTCATACATCGTGCGCGAATGTGTGTGTACTTTTGTTAAGTGTGTCTGTATGGGGTGCATGTCTGTAAGTGTACCCGTAAATATGAAGGCCTGAAAAATACCCGTCATGTTTCTCAGTGGCTATGAGATATCTTGGGAGAGTTGATTCTTTCCACCATTTGAGTTCTAGGGATAAAATGCAGGCCGTCAGTGCAGGTGGTAGATGCCTGTATTCACTAGCCCTTGTTGCCAGCCTAGTTCTTTGATAAGACATCTGTACTCACTTTCCTTTTCCTTCAGGGAGACAGCGTGAATTAGAAGTAAGCCCTTATCGTTCTTCCCAGTGTCAGTCTGTAATCTGATTCTGTTGCTGATACCCAGCGTTTGGCAATGTCTTACACTGTTCCACCTAGCCAGACTCTGCTATTTTTACCTTAGTCGTTCTTACTGCACGTTTTCCATCAACACCTACTGAGGTCATTTCTCTTTGAGTTCCCCTTGCTGCTTTGCGCCCAGCCCATAGACATCCATCCCATAAACTTTAACCTTTATTAGAATAATGACGACCCTTTAGCCTTTACATTGCACTTACACTGCTGCATGTCATGCTCCATGCTGATCCTCCTCTGTGTGGTGTGTGGCTTGTTAGGTAGGTGTCATCCAGTGTTGGGTGGATGAACTCTCATACAACACTGTCATCCTCTTCTGCCTGTCCTCTCACCTTTTAGCCCATTCAAATTCCTTTACATAATATCATGCTTACCCTCCCTTTCCTCTTTCTAGTACTTTATTTCCATTAGAAATCAATAATAGTTTAAGCATAAAATGACTTAAATATGACATTTTCATGTGAACCAAGAGATTGAAAATTGTGTAACTGATCTACAACATGACTGATTCTCTCCCATCCCACCACAGTGAGCAGCGACAGAGGGTGGAGAATGCACAACCAGGAGAGAGCTCTGCGAGGCCTCCAGGATTTCTCAAGATTGGAAAGGCTCATTTCACACACAAAGACGTGTCCTAGTACAGGAGATAAATGTCTGTAGAACTAATCTCATGCCGAGTTTCTGTATTTCTGCTCACTGAAACTCTGATTTATCTACATGCCTTAATTCCTAGCAGCATGTTAAAGAGAGAAGGGTACTGAACTAGTGTGGAAATGTATATTTTTGTGGTGAACTAAAGACTGAATGATGTTTAATGTGGTTATAAAATTCTTTCAGTGTTCTGTGTGTATGACTCGGTGTCTATGCTTGATTACTTGTTATTCAGAACACTTAATGGGTTACATCCTTGCATCCATTTAGCAGGCAAGAACATGAGGCAGAGCAGAATTAAACCAACTTTAAATCAGAATTCAGTGAATAGAAGAACCTGTTCCTGACAGCTTCACTTGCGCTTCGTGAGCTCTCCAATGATGTATCACACTGAGGTGCAGAGATCCAACCTTCCCAGAACTGAGGTGCAGTTGCTGCAGACAGCTGTACTAACTGTGTTCACCTCAGAGATAGCATCCTCCTCCAATGGTATGACTCCTGGTCTACTTGCAATAACAGCCTAGTGGGTTGACTGAGCTGGAAATTAGGCACAACTTGGAGTGGTTTAGATAGATGACTTTATTACTTATTGTTTTAAGCATAAGAGATGACTGATGTTTTTGTCCAAATATTAAAAACTAATAAAATTAAGGTTATTAGGTGATATTGTTTGCATTACAGGTACTTTAAAAGATTAAATAATATGCAAGGTGCAGAGTAGAATCTTAGTAATTTAAAAAGTACATCTGTGTTTGGAAGAAAGGTCAATTACTTAGTTATTGCTTTCTGTTTATTATTTGTTATTTATTTCACATTTTTTAAAGATTTCTTTTATTTTAAAATGGTGTGTATATGTGTGTCTGTGTGGGAGCATATTGCTGCAGGGGACCAAAGACGCAAGTAAAGGGTATCAGATGCTGTGGCTCTGGTGTCACAGGCAGATTTGAGCTACCCAAATGGCTGATAGGAACTGAACTTGGGTCTTTGAAAAACGGTTGGGTTTCTAACCACTGAACCATCTCTCCAGCTCATGTTTTAACCAGGGAACTAGTCATGCAACAATTAATATGGCCATCGTTGCATAGCATGGGTAGATGGATTCTGGACTGATGGTTCGGTGAGTAAGAGAACTTACTTTGCAAAATGAGCATCTAAGTTTGAACCCTTGGCAGTTATGTAAATCCTAAGTGTGGACTGTGTATAGCAATAGCCAAACATCACTGTGTGAAGAGAGAACACAGGAAGCTCCTTACCCACCCAGCACAGACAGAACAATGAACTTCTGCTTCTGTAAAAGACACTAATATGAGACAATGAGCAAAAAGCAAACAAAGGCACTCAACATTCCTTCTGTCTTCTACACAAGTATGCACTGGCATGTGCATCCTCATACTCTGAAACACACATGTTCACACATACACACATTCACACACACATATGCAAACACACAGCAGAGAAGAATATGACATTCACACACAGAGAGAGAGAGAGACAGAGAGGGGGAGAGGGAGAGAGGGAGAGAGAGAGAGCAATGCCAGTAGCCACAGGAGTGTGAGTAGTGGCCCATGAGTTTTAGGATGACACCTGCACAAGGTCAGAGCTCATGCTTCTTCCTCAGAGCAGAGTCTACAGAAATCTGGAGTAGTTTTCACTCAAGAAACTCGTGTTAATACACCATAAGGTAAGCTCTGTCATAGTTTCTACTGTTGTTGACTTATAGAAGTGATTCAGACACAGGGGTAAGGGCAAAGATTATTGTTTTCCCCTGTAAATGCTCATATTGCTCTTCCATTTTGATTGTATCGCTCCTGAACACCTGTCTGCTTGTTAGTTTATGTAGGCTCGCCCCTCACTTGACACTGAGTTTTGGCTGAAGCACATCATCCCATCACAGGCCAACTCCAATTGGCAACAGTCTCCAACATTCCCAGACACTGCTCCCCAGTCAGACTTTTGGCTCCATTTTCTATGGCATGGTTCTCATGTTTACCTGAAGCAATCTTTCTTGCTCACTGCCTGTGTCTCCTAAGCTCAAATCATATTCCACAGTAGCACCAAAAATAATATTTTGCATAGAGTGCTCCATTCCTTTTTCTATAAAAATATAGAAAATGAACAAAAACTGAACAACCACAGTGTGGAAATTACTGTTCTTGGTAGCCAGATATAGCAGTGATCATTCAAAGTTATTTTCATGTGATCAAGAGCAGATGAAAAAATCATGGAAAAAAGACTCATATGCAGAAAGCATATCATGTGGGAAGAGAATTATATTGCTATCATTTTTCCTAACTGGAAAGAGAGCCCATATAAAATATATATATACAATGAGCTTCAAACAGAGGGGAGAAATAAGAGAATACCCAATAGTCTTAAGCAGATAGAAATATAGAAACTTAGAATTACTGGACTATGTTGGCATATGTTGAACCAATAAAACCTTGATCAGAAAACTTAGTAGTGCAGAAAGTAGAATATTATCTGGTAATTTCTACTACTTGCCTTTTCAAAACATGCAAATTAATTGGATATGAATAGTTCCCTAACTAGAGCTATACAACATTATCACATGTCTTGCAGCTGTTTCCTTACTGTTTTCTTTTTGTGGGTTCAGTAGATGATGAACACTGTCTTCTAACGCAAAAATCTTCTGTTCCAAGTGAAGAAAGATTTTAAACATGTAGAAGATTAGTGAAAGGCCTACTTAAAACATGTTAGAAATCTTGAAAATGAGCAAAATATATTAGGCTTAAATACTTACATGGTTATATTTTAAATTATAGGTGGTACATTTTTCTGTCTACTGGAGTACACAGCCAGCAGAGGAGAGCTGCAACCTGACCCTCCCTGCCCGCTCCATAACCTTCCCTCTATAGGAGGCATGCCATCCTTAGGATCACCCAGGCCTATAGGTCCTCAGGAACAGCTGAGGGAGACCCCATCCAGCCCTTCCTCTGCCCACCTGGGACACAGCCGGCAGAGGAGCATCCAGGCCTGCAGGTCCTCAGGAACAACTGGATGAGAACCCACCCAGCCCTTCCTTTGCCCACCTGGGACACAGCCAGCAGAGGAGCATCCAGGCCTGCAGGTCCCAGGAACAGCTGGGTGAGACCCCATCCAGCCCTTCCTCTGCCCACCTGGGACACAGCCAGCAGAGGAGCAGCTAGGCCTGCAGGTCCCCAGGAACACCAGCCAGCAGAGGAACATCCAGGCCTGCAGGTCCCAAGGAACAGCTGGGTGAGACCCCATCCAGCCCTTCCTCTGCCCACCTGGGACACAGCCAGCAGAGGAGCATCCAGGCCTGCAGGTCCCAGGAACAGCTGGATGAGACCCCATCCAGCCCTTCCTCTGCCCACCTGGGACACAGCCAGCAGAGGAGCATCCAGGCCTGCAGGTCCCAGGAACAGCTGGGTACCCCATCCATCCCTTCCTCTGCCCATCTGGGACACAGCCAGCAGAGGAGCATCCAGACCTGCAGGTCCCAGGAATACCCAGCCAGCAGAGGTGAGCATTCCCGTATTCCCCGAGCTCCACAGTCAGGACAAGAGTCTGTCTGCTTCCCAGAGGAGTCATGTGAGCATCAGGAACATCCGACCAAGACCAGGGTCAACCAGATGGCTAAACGACAGAGTAAGAACACAATCAGTAAGAACCAGGGCAATATGGTATCACCAGACCCTAGCTATATTACTACGGCAAGCCCTGGACACCCTGACACAGATGAAGCAAAAAAAGATGACCTTAATTACAACCTTATAATGATTATAGAGGCCTTAAAAGATAATATGAATAACTGTCTTAAAGAAATACAGGAAAATACAAACAAACAGGTGAAGGAAATGAATAAATCACTTAATGAAATACAGGAAAATACAATTAAAGGAGTGAAGGAAATGGGTAAAACTGTCCAAGTCCTGAAAATAGAAATAGAAGCAATAAAGAAAACACAAACTGATGCAGTCCTGGAGATGGAAAACCTAGGGAGGAGAAGAGAAACTGCAGACACAAGAGTCACCAAAAGAATGCGAGAGAAGGAAGAGAGATTCTCAGGTGTAGATGACATGACTGGAGAAACTGATACATCAGTCAAAGCAAATGTGAAATCTAAAAATTTCCTAACACAAAACATTCGAAAAATCTTGGACATCATGGAAAGACTAAACTTAAGAATAATAGGAGTAGAAGAAGGAAAACACACCAAGCTCCAAGGCCAATATATATATATATTTTTTTTCAACAAAATTATTGAAGAAAACTTCCCCAACCTATAGAATGAGATAACTATAACATACAAGAAGCTTACAGAACACTAAATAGATTGGATCAAGAAATAAAATAAAAGCTTATAATACATAGAACAGCATGGAAAAGAAGGCATTAAATGTAAATCAAGTATCCCTGACCCCTGACCCCTGTGAATCACACATGGTCACCCTTGAAATCATTCCGATTGCCCAAAGGTTTAAAAATCTCCTGTGTGGAGTGCATGCATGCTGCTGCCTGACTGCCTGAAGCCATCAACCTTCCACCATGACTGCCTGAGAGTCATCCTTCAGCTCCTGCTGGCCACAGCTCACCCAGCCTGCCCTCTGGCCCACTGGACTGGGCCCTGTCAGGCCTGTGCCAGCACCAGGAATGGGCTTCCACCTACACCTCTGCTTGTGTTTAGAACAAGAGCTGTAACACTTTGGTATCACCATAGGCTTTGGAAGGCCTGAGCTTCCATTGTCACTGGTGATCTCATGATAAAAAAGCTAACCTGTAACACTCTGTGGAAAGCCTTTCTATACCCAGCCTAGCACATAGGCCTCACTCTAAAGTGCTCTGGGTGCCCCTGAGAGAAACAGAACCCCCATTCTCCATCTGGAAGCTGAGTTGCAGGCCTTTCCCTAAATCCTAGGCCCCTGATGAATGGATAACAACATAGGGGCCCTAGGTCCAGTCCATGCATAGTCCTTTTTTGGTGTTTCGGACTCCAGAACAGCCCCTCTGATCCTCGTTAGTCTGCTCTGTTGGTCCTTTTGTGGATTCTTTCACTCCTGGATCCTTCTTATCCTTCCCCTGACTCTTCCACAAGACTCAGTGCACTTTGCCCAATGTTTGTTGTGAGTTTCTGCATTAGTTTTGATCCTTTGCTGGATGGAGACTCTCAGGGAACAGGTATACTGGGCTCCCTTCTGGTCTTCAAGCATAGTAGAGTATCATTACTAGTGTCTGGGGCTGGCTGTCTTTCATGGATGGGCCAGATGTTGGTTGGACATCCCCTCAATGTCTCTCACTCAGAAGGGGAAATAGAATAGACAGCAGAAGCAGTTGAGGAAAGGGGACAGAGTAGGAGAGGGCAAGAAATGACCATGGAGATCAGGCAAGGGGAAATCAGGGGCAGAAGTACAGAGGGCCTTCAGAGAGAAGAGAAACCATTGGTGAGGGCGTCTCTGTGGGAACCTGGAGACCTTTGACAGGCTAGGCTTCTGGGAGGATGTGGGGGTGAATAGCTGAGACTCCTACTAGCAGGGATCGTGGAGACTGAAGACCATCCTCTAACTAGACAGGACTCCTAGTCCCAAAATTTACCCTGCACACAAGATGGAAAAGGATAAAAATCGACCAGTAAAACTTTTAATTACTGTAGATGGAAAGAACAAGATATTCCACCATAAAAACAAATGTAAACAATATCTATCCACAAATCCAGCCATATGGAAGATACTAGGAAAAAATACAAATCAAGAAGTCTAACTACACCCAGAAAAACAGAGGAAATAAATAACCCCACATCACCAAAATCAAAAGATGGAAAGAACGTGCGCATGCGCGCGCACACACACACACACACACACACATGCACACACACTTACTACCTCCACCAACATCAAAATAACAGGAAGTAAAAATTATTGGTCATTAGTGTCTTTCAACAACAGCTCAGTTCCCCAATGAAAATACACGGGGTGGCAGAATATATGTCCATCAGGATCCATCTTTCTTCTGAGTACAAGAAATACATCTCAGCAACAAAGATAGATATTATGTCAGAGTGAAGGGCTGGAAAAGGTTTTCTAAGCAAACGGATCCAAGAAGAAAGCTAGAGTAGCCATTCTAGTGTCTAAATATACAGATGTATACATATATATATATTAAACAAATTTAATCAAAAGACATGGGGAAGGACACTTCATACTCATCAAGGGAAAAATCCACTAAGATGACATCTCAATTCTGAACATCTATGCCCCAAATACAAGGGCACTCTAATTCCTGAGAGAAACATTACTAAAGCTTAAATCCCATATTGAACCTAACACATTAATGGGAGACTTCAACATTCCACTCTCATTAATAGACAGATCACTGAGACAGAAACTAAACAAAGAAATAATGAAACTAACACATATCATGACTCAAATGGACCTAAATGTAGGCTTAGATTTTTCAAAAACCTACTTTATGTAGGGTTCTTAAATGCTTTTTCCCCCCTTCTAATCCACTGACCACAGATAGAGGAGAAAGAAGGTTATTAGAAAAAGGGGATTATAGACCTTTTTAGAAGTAGTTTCTTGGGGTGATTCAACTCTTTGTTATCCAGATACCAGCAGACCAGTCAAATAGCCAACACCCAAAAGCAACATGAATCAACAGTAGAGGCATGATTCTGAAACAGCAAGACTCAAAGGAGGAAAAGTCAGCAAGAGCTGCAAGGCTCAGTGGGAGTGCCACAAAAAGTTCTCTGGAGCATTCCTCTCTGAGGAGTGAAGTGTAGGAAAACAAAGACCAGAGAAATTATGTCAACCTTACAAAGTGTCATGATGCAAAAGCCTTGTCTTAGTCCATGGGCTTCTATTTATCCAGCCTCTGAGTCCCCACAAGACTGCTGTTTTAAACTGGCAAAAAACAAAAAAAACAAAGATAAAAAATGTCCCTTGAATGAGATAACTTCCAGAAAAGTATCATATGCCCTCTCACATCTCTCTTTTTAGCTGACCAAAATCATGTACACTCTCATGAGTTTGTTTTTAACTGAAGATGAACTAAAAACATTTGTACATAACACATTTGGAACCAAACCAAAAAACATTTTCACTATACCTAACAGATGTCTACAGAACATTTAACCCAAACACAACAGAATACATATTCTTCTCAGTACCCCCTGAAACCTTCTCCAAAATTGACCATATACTCAGTTACAAAGCAAGCCTCAACAAATATAAGAAGATTGAAATAACCCCTTGTGTCTTATCAGACCACCATGGATTAAAGCTGGAACGCAACAACAGAAACAACAAAAAGCATACAAAACTCATGGAAACTGAACAACTCTCTACTTAATGACCAATGGGTCAGGAAGACAGAATGAAAGAAATAAAAGGCTTTCTCAAATTCAATGAAAATGAAGGCAACAACATACCCAAACTCATGGAACACATGAAAGCAGTGCTAAGGAGGAAGTCCACAGCAATAAACACCTTCATAAGGAAAATAGAGAGTTCTCAAACTACCAATTTAAAAGCACAGCTAAAAAGTTCTAGAAGAAAAAAAAAGAAAACACACCTAAGAGGAGTAGTTGGCAGAAAATCCAAACTCAGAGCTGAAATCAATAATTTAGAAACAAAGAGAACATTATAAAGAATCAACAAAACCAAGAGCTGGTTCTCTGAGAAAATCAACAAGATAGAGAAATCCCTAGCCAAATTTGCTAAAAGGCAGATAGAGAAAATCCAAATTAACAAAATCAAATATGAAAAGTGGTACAAAACAGCAGATACTGATGAAATTCGAAGAATCATTAGTTATTACTTCAAGAAGCTGTATTCCACAAAATTGGGAAATCTAAAGAAAATGGATAACTTTTTGATAAATTTCACTTACCAAATTAAAGCAAGATTAGCTACGCAATTTAAATAGCCCTATAACCATTAAGAGAAGCAGTCATGAAAAGTCTCCTACCCCCCCCCCCCCAGCTCTGGACCATATGATTTTAGTGCAGAATTACACAAGACTTTCAAAGAAGTTATCTAATACCAATACTCCTCAACCTATTCTATAAAATAGAAACAGATAGTACATTGCCAAACTCATTCTATGAAGCCACAGTCACCCTGATACCTAAACTACACAAAAGCTCAACAAAGAGAATTTCAGAACAATTTCTCTCATGAATATAGATGCAAAATATTCAGATAAATATTCACAAACTGAATCCAAGAACACATCAAACACATCACCCACCATGATCCAGTAAACTTCATTCATCATGATCAAGTAGGATTCATCCCAGGGATGCAGGAATGGTTCCACATATGAAAATCCATAAATGTAATCACTGTATAAACAAACTGAAAGAAAAACAAAGCTTATCTCCTTAGATGGAAAATGCATTCAACAAAGTTCAACACTCCTTCATGATAAAAGGTTTAGAGAGACTAGGGATACTAGACACATACTATAACATAATAAAGGTAATATACATCAAGCTGATAGCCAACATCAAATTTAATGGAGGGAAACTGAAAGCAATTCAACTAAATCAGAGACAAGGCAAGGCTGCCCACGCTCTCTGTATCTCTTCAATATAATACTTGAAGTCCAAGCTAAAGCTATAAGACAACTAAAGAAGATTAAGGGACTACAAATTGCCAAGGGAGAAGTCAACGTATCCCCACTGGCAGATGAAATGATAGTATACATAAGTGACACCAAAAATTCCACCAGAGAACTCCTTCAGTTGATAAACATCTCAGCAAAGTGGGTGGATACAAGATTAACTCAAAAAATTAGCAACCTTCCTTTTTTACAAATGATAAATGGGTTAAGAAAGAAATTAAGAAAACAACTCCCTTCACAATAGCCACAAACAACATAAAATATCTTGGTGTAACTCTAACCATATAAGTGAAAGAACTAATGACATGTCTCAGAAGAAAATAATTCTTCTGAGAATTTCTTCAAGTCTCAGAAGAAAGAAATTCAAGATGATCTCAGACTATGGAAAGATCTCCCATTCTCATGGATTGGTAGGATGAACATAGTCAAAATGACCATCTTACCAAAGCAATCTACAGATTCAATGCAATTCCCATCAGATTACCAACACAATTCTTTACAGACCTGGAAAGAACAATCTCAACCTCTATGGAAAAACAATAATAAAACCCAGAATAGTGAAAATAATCCTGTACAATAAAAGATATTCTGGAGGGATCTTCATTCTTGATCTCAAGCTATACTATAGAGCACTAGTAATAAAAACTGCATGGTATTGGCATAAAAAGAGACATGTTAACCAATAGACTCTAATGGAAGACCCAGAAATAAATCTGCACACCTACAGACATTTGAGTTTTGACAAAGGAGCCACAACTTTACAACGGAATAAAAGACAGCATATTCAACAAATGGTACCTGTCTAACTGCTTGTCAGCATGGAGAGGAATGCAAATAGATCCATATTCATCACCCTGTACAAAATTTGTGTCCAAATGGGTAAAACATCTCAACATAAATCCAGATACAGTAAAACTAATAGAAAAGAAAGTCAGTAAGAGCCTTGAATGCATTGGTACAGGAAACAACTTCCTGAACAGAACACCAACTGCTCAAGCATTAAGATCAACAATCAATAAATGGGACCTCATGAAACTGAAAAGCTTCTATAAGGTAAAGAACACTGTCAATAGGACAGCATGACAGCCTACAGATTAGGAATAAATATTAACCAATCCTACATCTAATAGAGGGCAAGTATCCAAAATATATAAAGAACTTGAGAAACTAAACAACAACAAACAAACTAATCCAATTAAAAATGGACTGGGGAAAGGGCATGAGAGTAAATAGAGAGGGAGGACAGGATTAGGAGGGGAGGATGGTGGAGGCTATATCTGGAATGCAAAGGGAATTAATTGTAATAAATAAAAAATTATATTAAGAAAAAGAAAGCTCTGGGGAGAATAAAGCTGCTATGAACATAAAAAAATGGGTTACAGAGGTAACTGATAGTTCTCAACATTGGAAGTTCTAAACGCAGAGAAGTACTTAAAGAAACATTCAACGTCCTTGGTCATCAGGAACATGCAAACCAAAATGATAGTGAGATTCCACGTCACACCCATCAGAATGGCTAAGATCAAAAATTCATATGACAGCGCATGCTGACGAGGATGTGGAGAAAGGGGAACACTTCTCCATTGCTGGTGGGAGTGTAAACTCTTACAGCAATTTTTGGAAATCAATCTGGTGGTTTCTTAGAAAATTGGGAATAGTTCTACCCCAAGGCACTCCATGTAAATGTTTTCTTACTTAAGATTAGTATTATCTACTCTCTACTGAGAATATGTCAATTTGTTTTCATTTTGCCATTTACACATGATCTTCAATGATTCTTTTATACTAATATTCCTTTAGGCTCTATTAATTGGGGCTGTATTTTCCTATGGGATCATCATATTCTTTATTTATTATTTTTTTTGCTTATTCTTTTTTTATTTTATTTTATTTTATTTTTATCAGTTACATTTTATTAACTCTGTATCCCAGCCGTGTCCCGAAGCCTCATTCCCTTCCAGTCCCTCCCTCCCTCCCTCATCACCACTGTGCCCCTTTCCAAGTCCACTGATAGGGGGGGACCTCCCCCACATTCATCTGATCCTGTTTTGTCAGGTATTTTCATTGAGTTCCTGTTGGAAATAGTCCTTGTTCCCCTCACTTTGGGAAACCAATTGGTTACTGAGCTACCACAGGCTACATCTGAGCAGAGGTTCTAGGTTATATCCATACATGGTCCTTGGTTGAATGTCAGTCTCAGAAAAGACCCTGTGCCCAGATATATTTGGTCCTTGTGGAGCTCCTATCCTTTCCCCCTCAGACTAACTCCCCTTCTTTCTTATGATTCCCTGTACTCTGCCAAAGGTTTGGTCATGAGTCTTTGCTTTGAAAACACTGCTAGTTAGAGGCTTTCAGATGCGCTCAGTAGACTCCTGTCATGCGTTCAATGCACATCCCATCTGTCTTTCTAAATGAGGATTGATCATCTTACCCCATGCAGTCATTAACAGTCTCCCCTTCAAAAAAAGTCCTGGACCAGATGGCTTCAGCGCAGAATTCTACAAGACCTTCAAAGAAGTGTTAACTCCAATTCTCCTCAAGCTATTCCACAAAATAGAAACAGAAGGAACACTACCAAACTCATTCTATGAAGCCACAGTCACCCTGATACCTAAACCACACAAAGATCCAACAAAAAAAGAGAACTTCAGGCCTATCTCTCCTATGAACATTGACACAAAAATACTCAATAAAATACTTGCAAACCGAATCCAAGAACATATCAAAGCTATCATTCACCATGACCAAGTAGGCTTCATCCCAGGCATGCAAGGGTGGTTCAACATACGGAAATCCATCAATGTAATCCACCACATAAACAAACTGAAGGAGAAAAACCACATGATCATCTCCTTAGATGCCGAAAAAGCATTTGACAAAGTCCAGCACCCATTCATGTTTAAAGTCTTGGAGAGATCAGGGATACAAGGCACATATCTAAACATAGTAAAGGTAATATACATCAAGCTGATAGCCAACATCAAATTTAATGGAGGGAAACTGAAAGCAATTCAACTAAATCAGAGACAAGGCAAGGCTGCCCACGCTCTCTGTATCTCTTCAACATAGTACTTGAAGTCCTAGCCAGAGCAATAAGACAACTAAAGGAGATCAAGGGGATACAAATCGGAAAGGAAGAGGTCAAAGTGTCACTATTTGCAGATGATATGATATACCTGAGTGACACCAAAAATTCCACCAGAGAACTCCTTCAGCTGATAAACACCTTCAGCAAAGTGGCAGGATACAAAATCAACTCAAAAACATCATATTCTTTAAATGATCATGTTTTTCACAAGATATGGATTTAAAAACCTTTCACCATAGTGTTTATCTCAGAATTTGCTGCAGTACTTTTAAAAAGTATATATTTTTTTGGTGGTTGGAAAGATGGCTATTCCAGAAAAACATATACTGCTCTTGCAACAGAGCAGAGTTTGGTTCCCAACACCCCATCGTAGGCTCATGACCACCTGAAATTCAGCTCCAAGGCATCCCATGCCTTCTTCTGTTCCCTGAGAATGCCTGCACTCATGTGCTCATTCACCTCACCCCAAACATACAGGTAGATCATTGAAATGATGTAAACAGTCACTCCAAGCGTCACTAGTTCTCTTCAAAGTTTGAAAAAACAGACAGGAGCCTGTTAAAAATACTTGTTTCATACTTGTTTCACAAACTCCTGTTGGTTTGTTTGTTTGTTTGTTTGAAACAAGTATTTTTAATAAACATCTGTTTGTCTTTTAAAACTTTGAAGATAAGTAGTCACTCTTGGAGTGACTTTATTTCCCAGAATTAAAAAAAATTGTTATTATTTGACAATTTTATACTTGTATAATTTGGATAATCTTACCCTTCTAATCACATCTTCCCAACTAGCCCTTTTTATTTTCATGTATATTGTTTGCTGTTTGTCTTTAATCTGGCAAACCCTATGAGTTCAGTTAAGATTGCTCTCATGGTGACCCCAAAAACTCTACCAGGGAACTCCTACAGCTGATAAACACCTTCCGCAAAGTGGCCGGATACAAAATTAACTCAAAAATTCAGTAGCACTCCTGTATACAAAACACAAAAGGGCTGAGAAAAAAATTAGAGAGACAACACCCTTCAAAATAGACACAAATGACATAAAGTACCTTGGTGTAACCCTAACCAAGCAAGTCAAAGACTTGTATGAAAAAAATTTCAAGTCTCTGAAGAAAGAAT
>REGO01000252.1:172818-189455 GCA_010120015.1 Rhombomys opimus
AGATGGTGCTCTATTCCAGAGCCAGCCCCTTTCCAAGAAATGTGTATTTGTAGTTACCCTTGAAACTCAGTTTCCTTCTCTGAGGATGTATCTAGAATGACTTCTGCATCAGTCTGTGCTTACAAAAATCTACCTATTTACAAGACACTAAAAAAAAATCGCTTTCAAATCTATCATCACGGCTGAATGGATCATTCATTGGTCAACAATGCAAACTAATTTTCCAGAAAACCTAAGCTGAGTTCCCAGGACCCACATCAGAGCTTTAAAGCTGCCGGTCATTCCAGCTCCAGAGCCCCAGTGCTTCTCGGGCCTCTGTGGGCATGTGCGTGTGCATAGCAAAACTGACAGGTGGACACTCATACATATACATAATTAATTTTGAAAAAATAAAAGAAAAATGGAAATTACAACAACCATTGTCTATTATAATTTAAAAATGTAATAAAATACCCAGACACAGTAGTGCATGTCAGTAATCACAGCACTTAGGGAGGCAAAGGCAGGTGGACTGTTGTGAGTTTGAGGCCAGCCTGGACTACAAAGCAAGTCCAGCACAGCCAAGGCTACACAGAAAAACCCTGTCTCAAATGAACAACAACAACCAAAAACAAAACAACCCCCCAAAGACCATAAAATTTAAACACACACATGCTCATACACACACACACACACACACACACACACACACACACACACACACACACGGCATTACATGAAAACACATATAAAATTATGCTTGAGTTTGTTAAACTATATAATTTGCTAGTGATGTTTTTATAATTAATATTTCAAGTTATTTGTATATTAAATTTTTCTAGTAGTAGTAAAAGATTATAAACAAAGCCCCTTTTATTCTAAATTATAGATTTTATATGAATTTGATAAGTTAAAATATTTTCCAATTAGAAATATTAAAAAAACATGAATTTTCAGTCTCACAGGTGTAATATGACTGGTTGTGTTTGTTGAGTTGGTGTGGTGTAAGCTGTGTACTATTTTGATACTTTATTCTATGTCTTTGTCATCATTCTTCCCTTTTCCCATTCGAACACTGAATTCTAAATGACCATCTGTCTTCGGCACTTCTGTTGTAAGATGGACTGATTTATCTGCCAGGCACATCTTGGCAAACATTTTTAGATCTCACCTAGAGTCTCTGAGAAACCAGAAACACTTTCGTCATTCATGCGATCAAATGAAAGCAGTTAGTTCACCTCACTTTGTGTCATTTCTCCAGAGCACATGGAATATTTAAGCTGCGTGATAGAGTTTAAAACGCTGCTTTGCCACATCCCTTTGGCAGTTGCCTACTCTGCCAGCTAATGGAGAAAGCTAGAGTAGCAACTCCTGTCTACCACTGTGTCCAAGAATCAGCACTAGCTCCTTCTCCCAGGAAGATGCTGCCTTGTGACACACCTGCATGCAGAAGAGCACGGGCACACAGAGACAGTGGCTGACCCTTACCTGGCGAATGCATGACATCACAGAACTGGTTGGTTTCAATTCTGTGAAATAAACATGTTTCAAAGGGAAACTGGTCACTGATGATACACATATAAATTATTTCTTAAACTATTAAACTGTTGAAAATATTTGGAAGTACAGGAAAATTAAGTGTGTTGCAATGGTCAGTGTGCAAATCTGGGTCAGTTCTATGTTGATGATTGTAATACTGGCCCTACTGCATTTTATAAAGAAATCCTTGCTATGACAATGTTTTGGAGAAAGTACATTGTGGTCTGAAAAATTGCAATACTCAACTACACAAGACAAAATAGACTGCCCCACAAAATAACTATTTGGTAAGGTTACAAATACATCTAAGTATACTATTTTAAAGCTTGCAAATTTATTAGACAAACATTTTGTTTTGTGTATAGTGTGTTAGGCAGAAAATTTTTATTTTGGAAATAGTATTGTTTATAGTAAACCAAGATTAAGAAATATTAAAATAATGTTAAGATTGCTTCACTGAATTCAAGTACACATCAAACACATCATTCACCATGATAAAGTAGTCGTTATCCCAGGGATGCAGGGATGGTTCAACATATGAAAATCCATCAATGTAAATCAGCATATAAATAAACTGAAAGAAAGGAATTACATGAACATCTTATTAGATGCAGATAAAACTTTTGACAAAATCGAACACTCCTTCTTAATAAAAGTCATGGAGAGATCAGGGATACAAAGCCCATACCTAAACATAATAAAGGCTTTATACAACAAAATATAGCCAACATCAAAGTAAATAGAGAGAAAAATCAAGGCAATCTCACTAAAATCAGGAATAAGAAAAGGTTGCTTACTCTCTCCATTTCTCTTAAGTATTGTACTAAAAGTTCTAGCTTGAGCAGTAAGACAACTGGAGGAGATCAAGGGGATGCAAACCAGAAAGGAAGATGCTAACGTATTACTATTTGCTATTCACAGATGATTTGATATTATATATAACAGACCCCAAATATTCTACCAGAGAACTCCCATAGCTGATTAACTCTTTCAGAAAACAGGCTGGATACAAGATTAATTAAAAAAAATCAGTAGCCCTCTTGCATACAAATGACAAATGGGTTGAGAATAAAATTAGGGAAACCACAACCTTCACCAGGGCCACAGAGAATACAAAGTATACAGGGAAAACTCTAACTGAGGAAGTCAAACATTGTATGAATACAAAGTATACATGGAAAACTCGGAGGAAGTCAAACATTGTACGGCGTAAACGTGAACTTCCAGTCTCTGAAGAAAGAAACTGAAGAAATACCAGAAGATGGAGAGAGCTCTCCTAATCACCGATCAGTGGGATAAATATAGTAAAAATGGCCCTCTTACCAAAGGCAATCTACAGATTCAATGCAATCCCCATCAAAATGCCAACACAATTTTTCACAGATCTTGAAAAAACAATTCTAAACTTCATACAGAAAAAAAAACAAAACAAGAATAGCTAAAACAATGCTATACAATAACAGAACTTCTGAAGGTATCTCCATATCTGACCTCAAGGTATATCACAGAGCAATAGTGATAAAAACCGTGTGGTACTGGCATAGAAACAGGCTAGATGACCAGGCATAAAACCACACACCTCTACACACCTAATTTTTGACCCAAGGTACCAAAACCATAAAATGGAAAAAAGAAATAGCATCTTCAACAAATGGTGCTGGTCTAACTGGATATCTACATGTAGAAAATGAAAACAGGCCCATATTAATCACCCTGCTCGTAAATCAAGTCCAAGAGGGTCAAAGACCTCAACAGAAAACCAGATATACTAAATCTGCTAGAAGAAAAAGTGGGGAAGAGCCTTGAACTCATTGGCAAAGGAGACACCTTTCTGAACAGAACATCAACAGCATAGACTCTAAGATCTACAATAAATAAATGGGACCTCTAATAACTGAAAATCTTCTGTAAAGAGCAAAGAACACTATCAATAAAATAAAACAGCAGTCTACAGATTGGGAATATATCTTCACCAACCATACAGCCTACAAAAGGCTAATATCCAGAAATATAAAGAACTTTAGAAATTAAACACCAACCCCCCCAAATAATCCAATTTAAAAATGGGATACAGAGCTAAACAGAATTCTCAACAGAGGAAACTTAAATGTCAGAGATGTACTTAAAAATGCTTATTGTCCTTAGTCATCAGAAAAATGCAAACCAAAATAACTCTGAGAATCTATCTTACACCTGTCCGATGGCTAAAATCAAAAATGGAAGGGGAGGAGGAACTCTCTTATCAATGGACTTGAGGAGGGGAATGGGAGAAGAAGGAGGAAGGGTGTGATTGTGAGGAGATGAGAGAAGGGGCTACAGCTGAGATAATTCAATAAACTGTAATAAAAATAAATAAATAAAAAGAAAAAAAACTCAAGTGACAACACATGCTGGAGAGGATGTGGAGCAAAGGGAACCCTCCTCCATTGCTGATGGGAGTGCAAACTTGTACAACCACTTTGGAAACCAATCTGAGGCTTTATCAGAAAACTGGGAATAGTGCTACCTCAAGATCCAGCTATGCCATTCCTAGGTATACACACAAAAGATGCTACACCATAGAGGGACATTTGCTCACCCATGTTCATAGCAACTTTATTCATAATAGCCATAATCTGGAAACAACCCAGATGTCCCTCAACTGAGGAATGTATAAAGACACAGTGGTACATTTACACAAGGGAATACTACTCAGCTATTGAAAACGAGGAAATCATGAAATTTGCAGACAAATGGATGGAACTATATCTGATCATCTGGAGTGAGGCATCCCTGACTCAGAAAGACATACATGGTATATGCTGACTTATAAGGAAATTTTAGTCATATAGTACAGGATGTACATACTACAATGCACGGACCCCACAAAGATAAGTCCAGTGGGAATCTTAAGCTTCAAGTGGGCCCACTAGTTAGAGGAGTGGGGGATATCTCTGACATGGACTATGTTGTCCGCTTTTAGATCACTTCCCCCAGATGGGTCTTCCCTAACAGGACACAGGAGAGGAAGACATACGTAGTTCTCAGGTGAGTATGTGAGCTGGAGTGTCTGGGTAGGTGGGGGACTCTCCTATTCTCAGGAAGAGGAAAGAGGTGATGCAGGAGGGAGGGTGGGGCTGGAGAAGAAGAGGGAGGGACCTATGACCTAGATGTACATTGAATTAATTAATGAAAATTTAAAACATTGCTTCAATCCTAAGCAAAACAAAGCTGTAAAATCAAACAGAAGAAAAAATGTAGGAATAATTTATGAAGTTACATGTTCTTTGTTAATCCTAGTCAAGTAATTGTGATTAATGTATTAATTTTAAAATAAGAAGACAGCATGGAATAAATAGCCACCATTAGTCTGCTTAGCATGGTTATCACACGATACCTTGAACGATTAATTTAAGAGAGGAAATGTTCTGTTGTGCTCATAAGTATAGAAGTTTCCTCTGGCTGGATTGATTGAGCCGCGGTTCCTGGTCTACGTTGAGGCAGCGATACCCCGCAGTGTGAGGAACGCGACTTCTCACCCCACCAGCCAGGAAGCAGAAGACAAGGACGGGGTTGACTTCCCATAACTGTCTTCATTAACATGTCCTCAGCCACGTCAGAAGACGCCGCAGAGCCTCACTTCTCAATCATGCTTTCCTGAGGGTAGACTGCACAAGAGATTTGTCTTTCGAGGAACGGTTTTCAAACTAAGGCGACTATTACACAAATTGTGTACAGTATATAGTATTTTCACCAAACTATAAAGTGCATATGTAATAGATACACAGGTATGAAAAAATAAGAAAAGCCTCTTTTAGTGATCAAATATAGGTACGAAACAACCCAACAATTTAAAATATGGAGGCAATAGCTTTCAGAATCAATCTCTTTTGATAAAACTTCTAATGGATGTGTGGGAGATGGGATACCTTTCCCATATTTATGCATTTTAAATCTATAACTATATTATGCTAGTATGTAACTTAGTTTATTACATGTTAAATTATATATTATGTATGATATTTAAGGTGAATTTATGTAATATTGAGATATATATACATATATATATACATACACACACACACACACACACACACACACACACACAGAGTAAGCTTGTAGCTTGTACCGCTCATATAAATCTTATATAGGGAAGATTATAAATCACCATTAAAACAGCTATTCTTTCTTTGATCAATTAACCAGCTCCTTTAGCTTATAGACTATTCTGAGCCATATGAACACTACATCTAAAGTAGCTGGAAGAGCTGTTATATAGAAGGTGCTCAATTCAAGCTGTTAAATAGAGAACACAGCAACTCATCCTACATTAAGTGAAATTCAGTGATTCTCACAATGTGCAGAAATTCAATCAACAGACACTGTGAGGCTCCAGGAATTTCATTAGCACTTAGGTTTCACATTGAAAGTATAATGAAGAGTTGAAAAATGCAATGACAGCCTGAGTTTTCATGTCACTGAAAAATTCTCAGCTCTTCTAGCGTTTCTCAGTTGGGGGAAGTCGGGAAAAATGAATTCCTTCACTGCCTGGCAAGAAGACTTAAGACAAAGCGAACAGAAAGTGCTGGGTAAGTTGGTCAGGCTACTTCTCAGCATGCAGCTGTTCATCAAGCTCCCTTTATCTCTGTGCAAACGACTTCTAAGTGTCACTCCAACCCACACTGGCTAGTCATACATTTTTGTGTATTGACCACATAGATTTCATTTTCTTTTGGAAATTTCCATCAAGATATTCCATTATGAGATTAAATTTAATATGCCAGAATGCTATGTCCTTACCACTGTGGAAAGGATACTTGTTAAGGATTAGTCAATTTATATAACCTCACATTAATTATAAATGACTGTTTTGTGTATTTATTAAGACAAAAGTGTATAGTACTACCTCTGTTGGGACTACACAGTGATGGCAACTGAAGGATAGAACATGCTTCTTTTTGATGTACAACACACTCAGGAGTATATACAGCATTTCCAGAGTACAGTCATATATTATTTGTCCAAGGTCTTTGTAAACAAATTTAGAAACATTTTATTTCATTTTAGAGATTAAAATATGCTACTTTGTAACATTTGTAAAAGATTCCTTGTTCTTTATTCCAAAGAATTTTCTAGTGTATTCATCTGTTTACTATGTAACAATATAATTGATGTTACTGAAGACAAAACAAAGTACAAATGAGGGTCCATTGGTCCTTACATTTCCACCATTCCCCTGCTTACCAGCAGTACTGTACTCACTCCTGCCTTCAGAATATGTATAAAATAACCCACATGTGCCTTGAATGTTACAGTCACTCATTACTTTCTGTGAATATCTACTATCCATGCTTCAAGTTGGTCTTGAGTTTCTGTGAATCCTTTTCTTAAACTCATATTTCAGGAAAGATCTCATTATATATAAGGCATTGTAAGCCACAAGCAATGATGAAAATGAGAATTCCTAGCTACACGCGTATGTGAGGGGAGAGAATTTCAGGCCTGGTCTACAGAGTGAGGTCTAGACCAACTTGGGAATAATTTTAGCAAAGTCCTGTCTTAACAAAGAAGAGAAAGGGTTGGAGATAGAGATCAGTGATCAGTACTTGTATAGGCTGCAGAAGGACTTAATTTTACCTTCAGTCTTATAAAATAAAACTACAAAAACAATAACAACAAAGCGAATTCATTGCAGTTATGCTGATGGCATTGGCCAAATTACCAGTTCCCTGTATGCTTCACTTTAGATGGCTGTTAATTCATGGAGAACACAAAAATTGGTGTTGGTTGGTTCCGAACATAGTTTAGGATAAAAAATAATCATTATTTGACAGAAAGAAATTCCCCAAGTATGTAAACAAAATAGTTTATCAGACATGCAGGGAAAAACAAGAATAAGTTTCTAAATAACTTATTTATGTATCTGGTAGAAAGGAAAACATTATTATCTAGTGGATATATTAAAATTCATTCAGTAAATAAAACGTACATTCTTTAATATTCTTTAAACAAATCAAAATGTTAAAATAACAATTTTGAGTCTGATTAAGCTTGAGGTAGAGCTAAGAAGACTCTCAGTGTCCTCCTTTGCCTCAGTACTGATTAAATCAATTATATTTCTGTCTCTACAAAACTACACTCTTCTCATTTTATTTTATTTTTATTTATTTTAATTTTTATTTTTCGTATTAGTTACATTTTGTTAAATTCTGTATCCCAGTTGTATCCCACTCCCTTATTCCCTCCCCAGTCCCACCCTCCCTCCCTCCCTCATCTCCTCCCTGCCCCTTTCCAAGTCCACTGATAGGGGAGGACCTCCTCCCCTTTCATATGACTCCGTTTTGTCAGGTATTTTCAGGACTGGCTGCAAAGTCCTCCTCTGTGGACTAACAGTACTGCTTCTTCCTTGTGGGGTGGTGAGGTCAAAAAGCCAGTCATTGAGTTCCTGTTAGAAATAGTCCTTACTATAGGAGACCAATTGATTACTGAGCTATCACAGGTCACATCTGAGCAGAGGTTCTAGGTTTTATCCACTCATGGTCTTTGGTTGATTGTCCATCTCAGAAAAGACCTTGTACCCAGATATGTTTGGTCCTTGTGGAGTTCCTATCCTTTCCACATCAAACTCCCCTTCTTTCATATGATTCCCTGCACTCTGTCGAAGGTTTGGTTATGAGTCTTAGTATCTACTTTGGGACACTGCTAGGTAGAGTCTTTCAGATGCCTTTTGCGGTAGATTCCTGTCATACATTCAATGTACATCACATTTGTCTTTCTAAGTGAGGATTGATCATCTTCGCCCTTGTCCAGTTTCTTGATTATCTTCTTTAGGTATGTAGATTTCATTATATTTATCATATCTTGTAGGTCTATATAAGTGAGTATATACCATGTTTGTCTTTCTCCTTCTGGGATACTTCACTTCTAATGATCTTTTCTAGATCTCACCATTTGCCTGCAAATTTCATGATTTTCTCCTTTTTGATTGCTGAATAGTATTCCATTGTGTAAAAATACCACAATTTCTGTACCCATTGCTCCGTTGATGGAAATCTGGGTTGTTTCCAAGTTCTGGCTATTACAAATAAAGCTGCTACAAACATGGTTGAACAAATGTCCTTGTTGTGTACTTGAGCAACTTTTGGTTATATACCTAGGAGTGGTATAGCTGGGTCTAGAGGTAGCACTACTCCTAATTGTATGAGAAAGCGCCAGATTGCTTTCCAGAGTGGTTGTACCAGTTTACATTCCCACCAGCAATGGTGCAGGGTTCCTCTTTCACCACAACCTCTCCGGCATGTGTTGCCACTTGAGTTTTTGATCTTGGCCATTCTGATGGGTGTAAGGTGAAATCTCATGGTTGTTTTGATTTGCATTTCCCTAATGGCTAATAATAAAAACTGCATGGTATTGGCATAGAAACAGAAAGGAGGATCAATGGACCCGCATAGAAGACCCAGAAATAAACCCACACACCTATGAATACTCGATATTTGACAAAGAAGCCAAATCCATTCAATGGAAAAAAGACAGCATCTTCAACAAATGGTGCTGGACCAACTGGATGTCTACATGCAGAAAAATGAAAATAGATCCATATTTATCACCCTGCACAAAACTAAAGTCAAAGTGGATCAAGGACCTCAACATAAAACCAGATACTCTAAATCAGTTGGAAAAAAAAGTGGGGAACAGCCTAGAACTCATTGGCACAGTAGACAACTTTCTGAACAGAACACCAACAGCACAGGCTCTAAGAGCAACAATCAGTAAGTGGTACCTCATGAAACTGAAAAGCTTCTGTAAAGCAAAGACACCTTCATCAAAACCAAACGACTGCCTACAGATTGGGAAAGAATCTTCACCAACCCTTCATCTGACAGAGGGCTAATATCCAGTATATAAATATATAAAGAACTAAAGAAGCAGAAAAGCAACAAACCAGGTAATCCAATTAAAAAATGGGGAACAGAGCTAAATAGAGAATTCTCGAAAGAGGAACATCGAATGGCAGAGAAACACTTAAAGAAATGTTCAACCTCTTCTCATTTTATTATCAATTTTCCTAAATTTAAATTAAAAATATAGCTGGAAATTAAAATTCCATTTTTCCCAAGTGGGAAGCACATTACGGGAAGGGGGAAGGGGTTAGAGAGGCCATCTCTGGGCAGGGCAAGGGAGAGAGACAGAGAGAGAGAGAGAGAGAGAGAGAGAGAGAGAGAGAGAGAGATTGGAGGTGGTGCAAGTTCTCTTAGAAGGTGACCCAGTGCATGTGCAGGTGGTTCCACGTGGTCCATAGGTGGCTTCACAGATGCCGGATATACGGTTTGACAGGTTCCTTGGGGCTGGCTGTAGAGATGCCTGTTTACAGATCCCAACATTCCTCTCTTTTTGTTATATTAAAAAGTGAGGAACTAGGAAGGTGTGATGGTCGGGAGGGCATACGGGCGACCTTTGCTCTTATTTAATAGTATTATTTGTTTTAACATATTTTCATGTGCATTTGTCACACATGTTTTTATAGCAGGTAACCATTACAAAGCCTCATTATTATTGAGAACCATATAAAATGCAGTTGCAATCATTTATAACCTTTCATACTGTTATTCTTACATCATGAAACAAATCTGATAGGTAACAACTATAAAAGAAAATTTGAATATCATTGAAACCGCTATTTTAAATATAAAAGAGAAAATTGAGTTTCATATGTTCTTACAATATGGAAATGAGCCATCATTTCATTCTTCCAACAGGCCATCATGGTGGGAAGCATAGCAGCCTGCAAGCGGGCATGACATGACACTTGAGCCGTCTGGGGGCTCACCTCCTGAGACACAATAACCTCACAGAGAGAGGCCCTGTGAATGTTTGAGCTTTTGGAACCTCACAGCCCACCTTGAACAACACATTGTCTCCCATATGGCCACACCTCCCAATCCTTCCCAAACATTCTGGCCAGCTGGAGACCAAGTATCCAAATAGATGAGCCTATGGGGGCTGTTATTATTCAGACTACCACACTAATAAATGAAGAAACAAGGGAACAAACCATTACATAAGTATTGGATAAAATCCAATTAAGGGACAGTTTTTCTAAGGTAACCAGAGAAATTAAAACTTCCATGCTGTCTAAGGAATGTCTTTTCAAAAGCAGTTTAGTAATTTGGAATTAAAAGAAGAAAGAGCAAACAGATGTGAAAGAAATGGATGAACAGCAAGCCTAGTCTTTTATTGAGGATGTCCGCTATCTGTAAGTCAATGATACTCTGCAATTCTTATGAAGCTAAACACATAAGCCATGAGATGGAATTTCACAAAGCAATTAGGGAAATATAGAAACACAGTTCAAGAATTAAAGGCTTAACAAACAGCTCTTAAAAGAACCAACAGATGCTGAGACTCAGAGCCAAGCATTAGGCAGAGCTCAGGGAGTCTTTTCAAGAGCAGGAGGAAGAGTAGAGGCACCAGGAGGGGACAAGAGCTCCACAAGAAGACCAACAGAGTCAACTAACCTAGGCTCATAGGGTACACAGAGATTGAAGCACCAGCCTAAGAGCATTACAGACTGGACCTAGGCTCACGACACATATGTAGCTGATGAGCAGTTTGGTCGTCATGTGGGTCCCTTAGGAAGAGGAGTTGGGGCTGTCTCTGAGAAGAAATCTTTTACCTGCTTGTGAGTCACTTTCCCCTAGCTGGGCTGCTTTGTCTGGCTTCAGTGGAAGAGAAGGCCTTTAGTCCTAAGGCTACGTGATGTGCTGAGGTGGGTTGGTACAGGGAGGGGAGAGAAAGATGGATCTCTTTTTCTGAGGAGAAGGGGAGGGGTAAAGTAGAAAGACAGAGAGAAACAGGGAGGAAAAGAGGGAAAGAGAGGGCTGAGATTTGGATGTCAAATAAACAAATGAATACATTTAAAAAATAATGAAACTAAAAGAAAGAGACAAAAACAATGTTTTCTTAGCAAATATCTGAAAACAGAGTCAGCAATGAACTATTTCACATGACCAGAGCAGCACCGTGAAAATAACAGCAGGTGAGTGGGAAACTGTTTACAAATAGAAGTTTTGTTCAGTTATTCATGCATAGTCCATGTCAGAGACAGTACCCCACTACCCTTTCTAGGAGACCCACATGTTGGCCTAGCTACCCATCATCTACATATATATAAGGGGCCTAGGTCGAGTCCATCCATGGTCTTTGATTGGTGCTTTATAAGAACCCCTGGGCCTGGGTGACTTGGCTCTGTTGGTCTTCTTGTCGACGTCCTGTCCCCTTTTGGTCATTCTATTTTTTTCCCCATTCTTCCACAAGATTTTCTACACTTTGCCCAATGTTTGGCTGTGAGTCTCACCATCTGTTTTGATCAACTGTTGGATGAAGCCTCTCAGAGGACAGTTATGCCAGCCTCCTCTCTGCAAACTATTCAGAGTATTCTTAATAGTGTCAGGAGTAGACTCTCTCCCAAGGGGTGAGGCTCAGGTTGGACCAGGCTTCGGATGATCTCTGGGTTTTTTTTTTTTTTTTCAGAAATGAACCCCACCTACGGTTTCTCTTCTCCATGCAGGTCCTCTGTCCTCCCAACCCCTCTCCTCAGTCTGATCTATACCCTCACTTCTCTCCATGCTCATTCTTCAACCCCATTCGCTGTCTGCTATCTATTCTATTTCCACCTCTGCATGATATTCAAGTATCCTCCCTTGGGGCTTCCTTGTTATTTATCTTCTTTGGATCTGTGAATTTCAGTATGGTTATCCTGAACTATGCAGCTAATATCTTCTTATAAGTGAGTACACACCATGTGTGTCTTTCTGGGTCTGTGTTACCTCACTCAGGATAATCTTTTCTAGTTCCATCCATTTGACTGAAAATTTCATGATTTCCTTGTTTTACTAGCTGAGTCCTATTTCATTACATAAATGTATCACAATTTCTTTATCCATTTTTTAGTTGAGGGACATCTGGGTAGTTTCAAGTTTCTGGCTATTATGAATATAAGGCAAAGGACACTGTTAATAGAACTAAACAATGGCTTGCAGGTTGGAAAATGATCTTCAGCAAACGTACATCTGACAGAGGTCTAATATCCAAAATATATAAAAAAATTAAAAATTAAAAAAAATAAAGCCCAATCAATCCAATTCAAAATGAGGTACAGGGCTAAATAGAGACTTCTCAAATAGTGGAGAATCACTGAAAGAAATGCTCAGCATCCTTAGTCGTCAGGGTAATGCAAATCAAAATGACTCTCAGATTTAGTCTTACACCCATCAGAATAGCCAGGGTCAAAAACTCAAGAGACTTGAAGTTTTTTTTTTTTTTTTTTTTCAAACAGGCAGTAAAAAGTTCAAATGGATCCATATTTATCACCCAGCACATAACTCAAGTCCAAGTGGATCAAAGACCTTAACATAAAAGCAGACAAACTAAACCTGTTAGAAGGAAAAGTGGGGAAGAGCCTAGAACTCATTTGGCACAGGAGACAACTTCCTGAACAGAACACCAACAGCATAGGCTCTAAGATCAACATTCAATAAATGGGACTCATGAAACTGAAAAGCTTCTGTAACGCAAAAGACACTGTACTCAGAACAAAACGACTGCCTACAGACTAGAAAAGGATCTTCACCCACCCTATATCTGACAGACGGTTAATATCCAGCATATATAAAGAACTCAAGAAGTTAAACAACAGCAAATCCAGTAATCCAAATAAAAATTGGGGTACAGAGCTAAAAGGGGAATTCTCAATAGAGGAAGATTGAATGGCAGAGAAACACTTAAAGAAATGCTCAACATCCTTAGTCATCAGGGAGATGCAAATCAAAACGACCCTGGACCCTGAGCTCTCACCTGATTCCCATCAGAATGGCTAAGATCAAAACCTCAAGTGAGAACACATGCTGGAAGGATGTGGAGAAAGGGGAAGCTTCCTCCATTGCTGGTGAGAATGTAAACTTGTACAAAAACTTTTGAAATCACTCTGGAGCTTTCTCATCCAATTAGGAATAGTGCTTCCTCAAGATCCAGCTATACCACTGTTAGGCATATATCCAAAATATGCTCAAGTATACAACAATGACATTTGCTCAACTATGTTCATAGCAGCATTATTCATCATAGCCAGAATCTAGAAACAACCCAGATGTCCCTCTACGGAGGAATAGATACAGAAATTGTGGTACACTTATACAACGGAATACTACTTAGCAATTAAAAACAAGGAAATCATGCAATTTGCTGGCAAATGGTGAGAACTTGAAAAGATCATCCTAAGTGAGGTATCCCAGAAGCAGAAAGACACAGAGGGTATATACTCACTTATAAGTAGATATTAGACATATAAAATAGGATAAACATACTAAAATCTGTACACCTAAAGAAGCTAAGCAAGAAGTAGGACCCTGGGTAAGATGATCAATCCTTACTCACAAAGGCAAAGGGGATAAATATCTGAAGAGGGAGAAACAGGGAAGGGACAGGAGCCTACAACAGAAGGACATTGATAGAATCTACCTAGCAAGGTATCAAAACCATGCTGGGACTCATAGCCAAACTTTGGTCAGAGTGCAAGGAATCTTTCAAAAGAAGGGGGAGATAGGGAGACCTGGAAGGGACAAGGGGAGTGACAGAACCTAGAAATCCGGGCCTAGGGGTCTTTTCTGAGATGATACTGCAATCATGGACCATGCATGGATATAACCTGCACAGATGCAGCCCATGGCAGCTCAGTCTCCAAGTGGTTTCCCTAGTAATGGGAACATGGACTGTCTCTGACATGAACTCAGTGGCTGGCTCTTTGATCACCTCTATCTGAGTGGGGAGCAGCCTTACCAGGGCACACAGGAAGACAATGCAGCCAGTTCTGATGAGACCTGATAGGCTAGGGTCAGAGGGAAGGGGAGGAGGACCTCCCCATCAGTGACTTGGGGCAGGGAATGGGAGGGAATAAAGAAGGGAGGGATGAGGGAGGGGGCTATGGCTGGGGTACAAAGTAAATATACTGTAATTTATATAAAAATCAATAAATTAAAAAAAAACGCAGGTGACAGCTCAGGCTAGCATGGATGTGGAGAAAGGGGAACCCTCCTGCATTGCTGGTTGGAATGTAAACTTGTAAAATCACTTTGGAAATCAATATGGTGCTATCTCAGAACATTTGGAATAGTTCTTCCTCAACCCAGCTCTACTGCTCCTGGGCATACAGCAGAACGATGCTCCATTCAGTGAGAACATTTGCTCTACTTTGTTCATTGCAGGTCTTTTTCTTCCATTAATTTATTCATTTATTCACTTTACATTGTGACTGCAGCCCCCATCCTCTTTTCTCCCCCACTATTCCCCCACACTTCCCCTTCTTTCTCCTCAGAGAAGGGAGATGTCCCCCATAGACACCAACCTGCCTTGTCACATTAAGTCCTGCAGGACTAGGTGTGTCCTCTCCCAGTCCATCCAGACAAGGCAGTCCAGGTAGGAGACCGGGTTCCAAAGCAGGTCTTTTTAAACTTCAGATCTAAACTGTGGTTTAGGACATGTTTAGTGCTTAAAAATAGCATAGAAATAAAATGTTGAGAAAGTCATGGTAAAACAAATTTCAAGAGTGGTTATTATACATAGGCCAGAACTTTGTGATAAGATAGGAGGCTTCAGAAAGCTTTGAAGGACATAAAAATTACCTGCAGGATTTTGTGACAGAATATAAAGGACTCGTGTTAGACTTTAACACAAGTAGCTGCAACCCTGCCGAAGGAACAGGGTCTTACTGGTGTCACAAGACTGTGCAGAGTCTAGATGCCTTCACTGGTTCACTGGATTCAGGGCTGTAGAAACCCTCACTGAACATGTGGTCCCAGCAGAGGAAGAAATGGATTCCTCAAGAGGGTGTAGCACGACAAAAGGATGTCCTCCTGTTTTTAAACTCAGTTGAGAGCACACAATTAAAGATTAGAAAACACAGAAAGCATCTAACCAAAAGGACTAAAAGAACGAATCGAAAAAGATACAGAAAGGCCCATAGAAGACTAGAATTTTGAAGTGAATGAAAAGTATATTTTAAATATGATTAAGGTTTTAAAATATGAAATATGTACAAATTAGATAAATGATAGAATTTATACTAGGAAAATAAATTTACATAGAACAAGGACAGTGACTGAGGAACAAATTAAAGCAAAGTGTATCAGGACATAAGTATGAAAATGCAATACTGGATGAAGGCTTTTACATTGTATGATGACTTAATTTAGAAAAGATGAAGATGGGCAAGTGCATGCACCAGGCCCTCTGTGCATTCATTACGTTTGTGTCGCTTTTTGCTTTTGTGAGGCTCCTAAGAGTGGGAGCAGGTGTGTCTCTGACTTGTTTGCCTTCTCTTGTGACTCTTTTCCTCCTATCGGGTTGTCTTGTTCAACTTGATATGAGGGCTTTTGCCTTGTCTTAGTGTACATTGTCTTGTTGTGTTTGCTTGTTGTCTCTGGAGGTCTGCTCCATTTATTTCCTGTAGGGAAAAGAGGGGAAGTAGATCTGGGGTAGAGAAGAGGCAGTGGGGGAGCTGGGAAGAGGGAAGGGTTGGGAATTGTCATTGGGATATATTGTATGAGAGAAAAATGTATATTTTTAACAAAAAAAAAGAAAAGAAAAAAAAGAAGCTATAAGGAAAAAATTCAAAATCATGTTGATGAGAAGAGTATAAAGCTTGTACGTAAGAAGTAGAATAAAACGGGAAATGGGGTGTAATTCTAGTTAACCAATTTGAAGAAAAGAAAGATGAAGAAGCACAAAGTGTATGCTTTGCTACATTTTATCAAACACTTCAGGAGAAAATGGCACCAATACTCTAATATTTGTTTCTCTTACAGTAAAAGGTAGTTGTATAAACATGTCCTACGTTATTCTAGGGGAAAATATAACTCTAATCTCAGATAACTTAAGGTTATTATCAGAAGGGAAAGTACAGGCTAATATTTCCCATAAAATAAACATAAACTCTTCCAATAAAGTAAACAATTAATACAGTAATACAAAATTTACCTAAGACCATAAACAGGTTCATTACAACTATTCAAGGCTCATATTCATGCATTCAAAAATAATTTTATATATCTTGTTAACAAAGTTAAAAAGATCATATGATTACCTCA
>REGO01000252.1:190405-233591 GCA_010120015.1 Rhombomys opimus
CATAGGAACACATGGAGAATGAGCTTCTCCTGGGCTACATCTGAGTAGGGGGTCTAGGTCCTCTCCATGCATGGTCCTTACTTGATTCAGAATTCTCTGCAACTCAGCCCCTCTTGCCCCAGGCCCAAATTTTTGCCTCTGTTGGTCTCCTTTGTCTCAGTGTGGAACTTCTATCCTCTCCAGGTTTTTCTATCTCCCCCTTCTTCCATAAGATTCCCTGCACACTGCTCCAGTTTTGGCTATGAATACCAGCATCCTGTTTGCCCTTCTGAATGAGGATTAATCAAATCTCCCATCTAGGACATCAGATGGAAAGTTAAGAGAAAAACTCATCACTCTTGTCATTTACTTTCTTCAGATTATAAGATGCATGCGTAGAATTTTCAAAACCCTACTTTATTGAGGGTTCTTAAATGCTTTTACCTCTTTTCCAGCCCTTGACCAGAGGTAGAGGAGAAAGAAGGTTATTAGGAAAAGGGGGTTGCCAACCTTTTTAAACATAGTTCCTTGGGGCTCTTCCATTCCTTGTGACATCATAGAATTTAAGCAACATTTGACTTGCTAAGAAATCACAGGTCAGGTATAATCATAAGAAAATATCATACAGGTCCCTAAAGTGTTCCTTTTACATAGTGTCTGGTGAGTAAACATCCGATATTCTAAGGAAAACAGAACCAAGAATGACTTTTCTCAGTGGGACTATGAACATTATTTGGCCTTTAAATACAAAGGAGCATCTTGAATGTGATTAGAAAAGGTAAGTACTATAATTATAAATTTTAAGTTTTTGTGAAATAAAATATGCACATATTCTGAAGCATAAAATTTAAAGCAGAAGAAAATAATGAGCATTAAATTATCGCTTTAAAATGACTGCTGGTACCCAATAATGATTAATTAATATAAAGACCATATTTGTTGGCACAATATCTATTGCCAGCGATAGATCATGAAGCTGTAGAGTTGACAGAATATAAAATTCATGATTTGACGTGAAGCACAGAGTCCTATATTCCCTTTTGCTCGTGCTCGTCTATGGTGTTGTTCTCTGCAGTATTAGCAATGTTATCTGCAGTTTTGAAGATCGAGACTCATAGATGAAGCTGAGTGCCAGCGGGGAGGCTGAGTGTGTCAGATGTCTACCTGCTCAGCATGTGGCTTACACAGTTTACACAATGAATAAACCAAGGAAGTTCACCAACAGGCGACTGTGCTCACTGTACTTACAGACCATTATAGAGTTGTGTAATCAACTTTACAAAATATATTAAAATTACCACAGAAAATGTAGAAAAGATCACAGTTAGAAAAAATGAGGTTTCTGAGCTCATAATTACTGCTGTATGACTAGCCTGCTTTGCTAACTTTGTGTGGCGAATAAGCAAAGGTTTTCACATGCACTCTGTCTTGTCTCTTTCTGAGAAGCATGCTTATCATAAACAAGTGTTGAAGCATGCAAAGTGCTCATTATTCCCAGCAAGCCTTCTCCTCTCCTTACTAGAAAAGGCCTATGACATTCATCATACACAAGCAGGACTCAGCTTATTTTTATGCTTCATAAGCCAGGATGATTTTAAGCAGGTATTTGGTGTTACCTGTGACAAATGTTCTTACTTTTTTTTCTAACTTTGACGGGGGAGAGGGGACATTTGGTTCAAGGGTGTGAAGATGCATGTGCAATACAGCATGTGTGTATGGAAGACAGAGGCTGTTCCTTACTGTCTTCCTCACTAGTTCTCTCCCCTATTTGTTTCTGATTTTGCAGAAATCAGTGAGTTTCTCGTTTCACTAGTCCAGGCACACATTTGTGGAAGCAACAAGGCGAAGTCTGGATATCTTCCTATGTAGCCTCTCTTCTGTTTTTTCCTAATCTGGTGCTCACTCCTGGCTGGGCAGGGACTGTTGGGGTTGTCCTGATCCTACTCTCGAACTGACGTCATAGAAAGGTGCCCATGCCTTGTTTTGTGTAGGTTCTGTGCAAACAGTCTCCTCCTGACTGCAGTCACTGTTGCCTGATGCACCAGTTCTCTGCCCCTTCACATGTCCAATGAAGAAAAATTCACTCACCACTAAATTTAACTTCAGTTAACTTAGTAAAAAAGTACTGTGTTTGTGATATTAATTAAAAAATTAATGTATGTGCTTATAAATTTTATTTCTGTTTTATATTGTAAGTTACTGTGTGTGTACACGCATTCTAATTGGAATACTATGTTCACTGCCTTTCACATAAAAATTAAACTATTTTATAGAATACTTTTATATTAAATATAAATAATTATGTTTCTATATTTAATGTATTTACTACAATAATGATTATGAAATTAGAAATATAATTAAATATTTTCCCCATGACTTTTTAGAAAGTATTCAGTCCTTTGAGAATGTTTAATAACTGTAGGAAATCAATTCATATCACCAATAACTGGTCACAGCAATCTTTACTTATTTATTGATATAAACTGGCAATCCATAATTATAAGCCTGATCACAATGGGAGAATGCTAGAGGGATAAAATAGACAAATGAAATGTTTCCCATTAGGAAATTTTGCAAAATTTGAAAAAAAAATATTGTTTAATAATAAATTAGTCCATGAAATAATTTGTATTATATGTCTACCAATATAGATAAAACATAGAATAAATAAATAAACAAACCTAAGAGAATAGATGAATATCTAATCCAGGAAAAGTCTAAAAATTTCACCTACATGAATGTAGCGCAGTTTTTTCTTACTGCTTTTATTTTTCTTAATGTTTATAATTTTATGGTTGTTTGTGACATACTCTTAGAGGTTAAAAGAGGGCACCGAATCTCCTAAGGTTGGAGTTGCAGGCTTTAGGATGGCGGAACTGAAAATCAGACTGAGGTCCCGGGGAAAACCAGGAAGCATATCTCATGCCCTGAAACTTTCTTACCCTTCAGCCACAGACTGTGCCTCTTTCCAGAGAACAGACTAAAAGAAGGAGACCAGGTGAGCTCACTGAGAAAAAGCGGGCAAGCACTACCTATCCAGAGACCATGTGTAACACTCGGTGCACGTTCTGTCAAAGGTTTGGGTAAGATGCGGAGGAGAGCAGTTCTGATCATCTCAAGATGTCCCAGTTTAAGTCCATTTTAACACAAAGATCTGAGAACTTTCTCATTGAGCCAGTTCTGTGAATTATTTGCTACTGCATCTCAAAAAACAATCTTAGAACAGAAACTATTTGAGAAAATGTCTGAATTTCGAGAGATCAATTTTGTATAGCATGGTGTGTTGCATGGGATCCGGAAATGAGAAATCAAAGTAGGCTTTGAAAGGATAGCAAGGAAAGCTGCGTAAGTATGTATTGTTTGTAACACCGATGCACTGACAGAGATATGTTATGAACAATTGACTCGCAAGATTATGTATGAAACATTAACTAGAACCCTTTCCTGTATCTTCATGTTTGGGGTTTTGCAAAGTGTGTCCTGTGTATTAGCCCATTTAACTTATATGATTTTGTGATGGAGACATTCATTTTCCTTTGGAAGGAAACATAAGCCTATGTTAGTTGTGTTATTTAAGAGCACTTCAGTGTTATGTAGTAAACAGGGAAAATAGTTTCTATGATTCAACACCCCTTTGGAAAAGCTCAGCTTGTGGCATGTTGCTGCCACTGAGGTGGTTAGTATTTGGCTGCCTCCTTTGAATAAATATTGAAGTTCCACATCCACATCTCACCAGTACATATTGACTAGAGCTGAAAATAGAGCAAGTGATCCGGGCTTTCGAGAGCAGATTTGCTGCACTCATATCCCCCATAACATCTGCTATTAGGGTATCTGGCTCAACTTCTCTTCTACTAATTTATTCTGATCCATAAAAAAAGGAAAAATAAGTGGTTTAAAAGGCTGTTAAAACAAAGTAAACATGCAAGATGCTCACAACAACCACAAAACAATAATAAATGCCTAAAAATTCAACTGCTTACATTTCTGTTAATAAATAATAACACAAAGATAATTTAAGATGATAAGTATGGAAATATTTTCAAATACCATATGGTTATTGAACATTCTAGTTAAGGTGAATGAAAACACAATCACAAAAGGAAATTGCTGGAAAATTAATGTAAAGGTAGATATAAAATTTAGCCTCATAAATTGAACACCGCTCTTGTTATACTAGGGAAGGATCAAGAGCTTTAGGATTCCTTATTAAGATAAATATTATGTATGTTTTTTAGTAAATCTGAAGAATAAGGTTTTGATTGTGATATTTGTCTTATCAAATTTACTCAAAAATCTCATTTTGCCTGATACTTATTGTAGACTATATATTATTTAATACATTACTTTTCTTCCAACTATTTATTTATTTAATCACTTTACAGCCTGATCCAAGCCCCCTCTCTCCTAGTCCTACCTTTCTACCCCCTCTCTCCCCCTCTCCTTCTCAGAAAAGAGGAGGCCCCCAAGGGATAATAACCCACCCAGGTATCTCAACCCCAGCAGGTCTAAGCACATCCTCTCCCTCTGAGGACAGACACGGTAGCCTAGCTAGGAGAAAAAGAATAAAGGCAGGCAAAGGAGTCAGAGACATTCTCTACTCCCATTATTAGGGGACTCCAAGATGACCAAGCTGCTACATATGTATAGGGGTTTTAGGTCCAGCCCATGCGTGCTCTTTTGTTGGTGGTTCAGTCTCTGTGCATCACCAAGGGCCCAGGCTAGCTTACTCTAGCTCTTCTTGTTACTCCCTTGATCTCTCAGCCTCCCTCTATCCTCCCTCCCCCTCTTCCACAAAACTTTCTGAGCTTGACCTGTTCTTTCACTCTGGGTCCCTGCATCTATCTCCATCAGCTGCTGGATTAAGCCTCTAAGTAGACAGTATGCTTTCTGTTTCCTCAGTTTGGACAGGAACCTGGGAGCCTCATGCACTCTTTCCTCCTCTTCTGTTTTGTTTGTTTGTTTTTGTTTTCATTTTTTATTTTTATATTTGTTTTTCAAAAGGATCTGGATATTTTCTTTGTATCCAAAACTATTATTAATATATTGATATATGTAAGTGTTTTGGATAAGTGTTTGTAGGAAAGAATAGTTTTTATTCTCAGCTGAGAATACACCATATATCTCTTATAACTCTTAGCAGAGGAACCTGTTCCCTCTATCCCTTACATACACACAAACACACATACACACTAAACAGTTTTTAAATACTTTATGTGTAAGCAGAGACATTGTACAACCCAGCTATAAGAACATCAATATGGTTTGAGAGCATTCCCTTCCGTTTAAGAGAGACTGAGGGCAGCTTAGAAATGGTATAAGTATGCCAGAGTATCTGCACCTTTGAATGGAAGGGATTCGCAAAGGGCACTAGTTCTCATGTTGATTGTGTTAAATGCAGGACACAAACACCTACTTTTCCAGTTACGGTCTGCTGCGATTACATTGTCAGGACAGTGTGCCAAGTAAGAAAAATTATAACACAATGCAAATAATTTATAAATCTGCATATTTGTTAATTTGTACATGAAAAAGAGTATACATCTTTAAAATCTGTTAAAGATGTTTTACCCAAATTGCAACAAAAACGTGAGTTATGTGTAATGTCTATGAAGGTACCTGACTTAGGAGATCTCAGAAACTCTGCTTTGCAGTGTCAGGACATGGGGCAGAACACTAATCTCTTTCATTGTCAATATGTTTGAAAGGTGCACATTAGGAATCTCCATGATCTAAGGGTCTTCCCACGAACGAATCCTGGGGAGAGATATCTTTTAAGCTGGATCTGTAATTGCAAACATTTGAGGCTCTTGAAGAATTATGACACTTGAAGGAAATTCCCAGTCTGCATCGTAATAAGCCAGTCTAACGTCTCCCTGGCCAGCATGAAATCTTCAAGAACAGGCCAAGCACACTGACCCAGGTTTTCATTGCTTCATCTCCCTGGTGGGCTCCAGGCAAATCATAGTGCAATGATCTGATGAGAGGACAGAGTTTGCCTTCTGTATGTATTACCATTTCAGTGCTATAGAAAAGGTTTGTCAGAAACAACAGTTTGAATGGCAGTGCGTGGGTTAGAAGACACAATATCTGTCGTAATAAATAGTAAAAGAAGAATTTCATATATTTGAGAAACACTTTGTGATTCATTTAATCATTTTTGTAACATTTTGATGTAGCATGTAATTATTTTACAGGAAAATGTAAAGTAAAAAAAAGCAGGTACAGATTTTATTTTAGAATATAAGATATCTGAGTGTTCTTTAGCCTAAAAAATAATTTCAAGCTATTAATTTAGACATTCATGATTCCAAAATCCAAATATTTTTATTTTTTTCAGTTTTTACACATTTGGAAATATCATTTATGAAAATTTTGGTGCCTGTTTCTGTTTTGCCTTGGATCATCTTGCTGTAAGCATGCACCATAAGAAGAAAGAGGTCTCAAAGAATGTTATTCTAGTGTTCAGAAGCTTCAGGAAGACACAAAAAGATGCTTAATTCAGTGCTTATTTCTTATATACCTGAAATCAAAACACAGTAACAGTCACAAATGGAAGGCATTTTTCTTTTGTCCTCATGCACGAGAAGATTGAGAATTCTTAATTCAGAATGTGACCTACTTTACACAATTATCATTGTGGCAAAGCATGTCCTGTTTCCAAACCTAGGTCACTAACCATCTAGGTTTAGGTATTATAGTAATCCTGGATGTCTTGATTTCAGTATGGATATGAAGCTTGAATATATGGGTTAGTGATAACAAATGATATAGATTACTAAAAAGACAAAACGACAATAAATACAACCATTCAACAAATTCTTCTAATTTGACATCAAATTCCCTGTAGCTTTTTTTTTTTTAATAGCATACACTTAGTGCATTAAAAACAACACGATTGTTATTAAACATTCCTGGAAATCAGTGTGCTGAAATTTGTCTTTAGGTATGAATCCAAACCTCAAATGGCAAATTTATTAGTGAGACTGGTTTCTAAGTTGAGTAAGACAAAGGTCCACCACCCTTAACTGACTTATGACACTGAGGGATAAACTATATCATGTTTCTGATATTTTATATCATATATATTAAGTTTTATTTACAAGAGACATGAGAGGTGCACAGAGGCCTGTTTGTCTGCATGAAGAGACAAAGAGCCAGAGATGAGCCCTGAACATAGGGCTGTGTTGGTGAGTAGAGGAGAGAACTTACCAGGAGGGGACACCAGGGAAGGTGGCTGTAATGAACTGTGTTCAGGTCATGATTTTCCTGTACAAAGATGGATTCATCCATGCAAGAGAACTACACATGGGAAGCCTTTCTTTGGGAGTCTGAGAGAGTGGTTGTCATTTCTTTTTGTCCCGTAGAAGTTGCAGCATCCTGCTGCCCACCCACTCCGGTATTAATTTTATTTGAAAGAGAGCAGGTTTATATCATGGGCTGTGATGGTCCACCATTTTAACTAGATTTCCTGAAGGACTACTAAATGTTTATCTTTTAAAGTTTTAAATTTTATATGGTGCATTATGGATAACTAATGAGGCGTTTTATCCAGAGTTTATATAGGATGACTATATTTTTATGTTAAGAAAGTGAGGAGTGTATGGAAGTCAATCATAGTTTTTGGTGTATTTGAGAAACTGCAACTTAAATATACTTTTTTTTTCTTGGTCTTCCCATGTTGGTTTCTAGTATCAAAATCAGACTGGAAACAATTTTGAGCCATTGTATATTTAAAGTCCAGTAATATTACTGTATTTTTCATGTGTGTAGCTACTACAGTCTAAATGAGACATCTATGTAGCGATAAACTCATGGACTTTATGTACAATTTACCTTATATCTAAAGGCTTGCTAGAGTTTTTGATAATCCCAATACTGATTATAAATGTCTGTTACTTACTCCTTCTACTAACATTTTTCCATACTCTTAAGTCAAAGTAAATCTATTATCCCACTTGACTACCAACTAATGCTTTTGCTTTGTTTCTCTGTATTCAATGCTCACAATTGTTCCAAAATTGCACTTGTTTTAAATAAAATTTAGAGATCAAAATATATACAATACACAATGATTACAAGTCTGGTTTTAGGAATATCATGAAGTATTTTAAGGAATTAAATATTAGCCTGCCCAAGGGACAGATGTGGAAAGACATTCCATTTTGTTCTATGCTTGAATGCTACAAACCTTATGGTTACACAAAGTTAAAAGTAAAAAATTTCTCCACTTACTACTAAAATGTAAAAGGCTTTATCAAAAAGTTAAATGAAAGGATATTACATGTAAATAACACTTCACTACCCATAAATTATAGGATGTACTTTTATGATAAAAATATGATTGGTACCCTTAATTGAAATAAAATTGCAGCTTATTTTAACATGTAAAGATATTCCATAAGGCAAATTTTGGTTGAATAACTTGTACATTAATTATTTTTTTATTTGAAGCCATTGAGTCATTGATTTTCTGCTACATCTTTGAGCATAGAGAAGAAAAAAGATTGTGAACTGTTAAACACTAAAAATGTCTAAGAAAAATGTTGAATAAAGATGTCAAAGGCTTTCCTGAAAATGAGCTTTTGTATAGAGTCAAGGGAAGCTTTTATTTTATGTTTTCCAGTTTCTGTTTTAATGGGAATAAAATATTTAGTGTTAGCACCTGAGACTGTATTCTTAAAAACTAAGCTAAAATGAAACATTTTTAAAAAAGAAAGTTCTTTAGGGTGTGCTTAAACTGAGAACAATTTGGAACAGCTTTTATCTCGGTTATACATTGTTATTATTTAGGTGAAAATAATACAAAGTAAAAAGTAATTTTGAAAAAAATATTATATCATTGTGAAAATTAAAAGTAATTTATCAGTTTTATTGTCTTACAGTTAAGACAATTAATTGTGGTGGTTATACATTTACAGTTTCAGATTTAATATGACATAGGTTTGCATTTCAGAATAGACACTATATGACAAATCACAAGAAAATACCGATAGTATTGGTACAACACTGTATTCATGTTGATTTAGTCATCGGAGGAGGGGCAGAAATTGTGTAGTGTGATATGCAATTAAGGAGAGAATGGCTAATCCTAAATTAGATAAAGAATGAACAAAGAGAACTTCAAGCAAAAGGATGAAGTTTTATTCGTTGGTTGGAGGGTGTGGTCTGAAGGTCAAAGTTGAGAAGTGAGTTGGACCAAAGTCTTGGAAGATTGCTACTGAGGCTCATTTATGTACTGCCACCAACTGTTAGTTATCATTGAAGAGCCGTGCTGCTGTTCACCTTCACACTTCTTTGTCAGATCAGCCCCACCACGGCATGTGAGAGATGCATGGTAGAGACAAAGTGCTTCATTAAGGAGTGATCTGCTACGCTAAGACACCATGTCTATGAAAAGCAGTCTTGACAGAGTGGATGGTTGTGAAGCGTCTTAAAGGATGGCGGACGTTAGATGCTTTCCTGTGATCATTTTATTTCTGCATCTTGCCGTTGCCCTTCAAACACTGAAATACTGATTCTCTCTTCTACGCATGCCCCTAACTCAATGCTGAGCACAGAATGAGTGTTCATAAGCAAACTTGTTTTGAAATAGGGCTTTACTCAGTTCAGGATGTCCTCTAACTCTTGTGTAGTTGAGATTGAAGACAAAGGATGACTTTGAACTCTTTTTTTTTTTTATTCTTTTTATTTATTTATTTATTTATTCATTTTGAATTTTATTTTTTTCTTATCAGTTACATTTTATTAAGTCTATATCTCAGCCTTGTCCTGATCCCTCATTCCCTCCCACTTCCTCCTTCCCTCCCTCATTTTCTCCCTGCCCCTTTCCAAGTCCACTGATAGGGGGGGGACCTCCCCCCCAATCATGTGATCCTGCTTTATCAGGTATCTTCATTGAGTTCCTGTTAGAAATAGTCCTTGTTCCCCGCACTTTGAGAAACCAATTGGTTACTGAGCTACCACAGGCTACATCTGAGCAGAGGTTCTAGGTTATATCCACACATGGTCCTTGGTTGAATGTCAGTCTCAGAAAAGACCCTGTGCCCAGATATATTTGGTCTTTGTGGAGCTCCTATCCTTTCCTCATCAGACTAACTCCCCTTCTTTCTTATGATTCGCTGTACTCGGCCAAAGGTTTGGTCATGAGTCTTTGCTTTGAAAACACTGCTAGTTAGAGGCTTTCAGATGCGCTCAGTAGACTCTTGATCCTCTGCATTCTATAACTTAGTTTCTGGATTTTTGGAGTGAGGCAACACATTCTGCCTTAAACTGTGCTTTAATAAGTGTATAAGAAAATAGAAATGATAAAGTCAGATGACAAAGTGTCTTGGGAAACTGGATCAATCGTTTCTATTTTGCTAGCTGTGGAGTTTTAAGCTCAGAAAATAAATATGGGGAAAGATGAGAATTTTAGAAAATGTTCCAATATTTGCAATAAACAGGTACATCAATGCACTCACTTTTGCATACAGAATAAAAATACCATAATGCTCAGTCAGAACTGTTTCATATATATATAATCATTCATATATTCCCTCAAGACTAAGGGATCTGCATAGAAGAGGAGGTAGTAGATTATAACAGGCAGAGGTGGTGGGTGAATTCAAGGAAACAGTGTTTTCAGAGTGAGAAGAGGGTACACGCACATAGGAAATAGTAGAAATTATTACAGCTTGCATAAGACCTTCTCAAGGAAAATTCAAACAAAATCCCATCATGGAGAGATGGACATGAAACTTTATCCCTAGCCAAGAATCTACTGGAATTTTGTTGCTGGGAGAGGGAAAAATCAATTTCCATCAGTGAACTGACAGCTGATATTTAGCCCACAATCTAGGGTGTGCCCCACATCCAGGAACAGTTGGCAACACACAACAGATATGTTTTTGTTTTTAAGAAAAGGAGACGTAACAAGGAAGGAAGTCAGATAAAGAGGTTGGGCAAGGGGTAGGAACGTTGGGGGAAGGAAGAACGTATATGATCAAACAATATATAAAATTCTCAAATAATAAAAGAGAATATAGGAGAAATAGGAATTAGGTTTACATGGCCAAAAGGAAGTTGAGCAATATAATCTGGAGAGTTAGCAGAATGTTTATTAAAAGCCTGAAATGGATCATGCTGCAGTCAACAGATGATGTGCAGATGATGAAAGAATGCTCAGGCATCTGTGAGAACTAAGCATCAATTGATGCATTCAGCTCATTGTTTCAAAACACGTAAATAAATAATATGCACCAGATATTTCCATAGCTTTCAGGGACCTGGCAGAGAGCACACTTGTCTCTCACATTTGCTTCCAGAATGGGAAAATAGATGCCACGTGAAAGCAAAATTATGCTATAAGAGCAGTAAAGAGAGAAAAGCAGTAAGAATGGAAGCTGAAGAAGTCTGTCGATGTCAGTTATTTATAGAATGACTCAATGAGGTCTATTAAATACAGTGACATTTGACCAGGAACATAAATGAAGCAAAAAGGCAAGAAGTGTGTCTGTTAAGTGACAGAGCATTCCAGGCAGTAGGAAAAGAAAGAGCAGCACATAAGAAAAGGAGGCTGGATGTGGGAGGGGTACTCTTTCCACTGTTTGGTGTAACTGGAGGGCAGTGGTGGAGCACAGCTGATGGGCAGACCACAGGCAGACATCAGTGTTCTGCCCTGCTACTGCGAGGGCTGGATGTCTCTCTGAGACAGGGAGATGCCTGGCAGCATCTGAGTTGAACAAAGCAAATTCAAGCTTCATTTCTTCTGCTGAACTCGGACAAAACAAAGGCAAACCCAGAAACCCAAGTTCTCAGCAGGAGACTGCTAAACAGGCCAAATAAATTGTATCAGTGAAGTTACCTAGAAAGGCCAAAGTGGGAATTACAATTAGCTGTGAGATTCTGAATACAACTTGCTAATGGAGATGCTGTTGGTGAAAGATGGTAAAAAGAAATACAGTTAATTAAAAAATCTTTTCTTTATAGAGCAAATGAAAGAACAAATTTTCTATGTTTGCAAAGGTTTCAACCAAGAAAAAGAAATCATAATTTTTATTTTCAGTTTGTTAAGATTAAAATATTTATTAAATGTCCAACTGCAAAAGTCCTGTAGGCAACTTTAAGAGAAAACTATATGATTTAAAATAATTATAGGTAAGAAACAGTGTGATGTGAAAATGCATTATTCCATTGTATTTCTGCATTAAATTGGCAGATAAGCAAACTAAGATTAGGCCCGTAGTAAATACTGGGACGGGTAGGTCTAAGTAGAACATGACTGTTTATTGAAAACAAGGTGGCTGCCTTTAAATATTAAGGTCCAGAATGTTATTTCTGTTGCTTCTCCCAAATCATATTGGCAGCCAAATGGGATCAATCTCTTATAGCACTTTCTGAAAACATGCACACACATGACAGGAAGTTAAATGTAGTCACCATAAAATGTGTGAAAGAATACCCTAGTTAGACATTTGTGCCACCAAATACAACCTCTAATGCCAAAAATGGTGACACACTGTTGTTGGCCAAAGAGTCCCATAGACTCTTTTCCAAACACCATTGGAAATGGTGAAAGCTATTCATTACTTTTCATAACCTGATATTAATGTCCTGCTGCTGAAGATAAGACCTAATTGTTTCATTGAACATGAAGAAACTGGAACCTTATCAGACGTTTCATCCCTACTGACTAGTATTCATGCTACTAAAATGCAGCTTTCACAGTACCAGAGGAGAAATGTAATCATCAATATGACCCAGATTCAAAATCTGTGACCTACTATAGCAGCCTTTCTTACAAGATACACTGATACAAAAATGGCACAAATATATGGGTATAACCAGTCACGTTCTTTTTGGATTTAAGGGCTACTTCATGAGATGAGACCCATACATGACAGTGCTTAAATGGCCAGGAATCTGAAATACAAGTCATGGGCCTAGGAAAGAAAACTTAATAATATTTATATCCTAGAGAAATATAGCAATAAGACCTTTTATTGACATATTGCTGTGCTCATAGATGTCATTATCACTCAGTGCCCACGAGATAACCTTGTCTATGCATCATGTGGTGACTAAACACAAGATTTATATCTGGACAATGCACAGAGACTAAGAGAGTTTGGATGGAGCTCTCAGCCCTAAGTAGTTTTTATTTGTCAAACCCCTCCACTCTAGGTTCAAGGACATATGGAAAAGAGAAGGTGAAAGATCATAAAAAAATACCAAATTAAATCAAAACAAGAACAACAAAAACAGATATGGTGACTGACTCCAATGAATCGGTGTTTTCCAGACACAACAGGACTTATATACATACGAACTCACACAGAGTACAGCTTTTTTTTTTTTTCCCAGAAGACCAGCATACATTCAAACCAAACAAAATCACAGTGCTGAAAAGAATAGACACAAAGTCCAACCCCCAACTAAGAAGCTCTTTGCCCTGATTCCTGCTGGTAAGAGAAAAACTAGTTTTAACAAATGAAGTGGGACTACATCCCTCAGTCCTCAGCAGGGACATGCTCAGGGATAGTGGGCCAACATGAAACAGAGACTAGGGTACTGTGTGCAAATTTTTGAACTGGCCTCTCCTTTTTGCTATTTGTATAATTTTAGTGTTTTCTGTTTTGTTTTTGTTTTTGTTTTTTGTTTTTTGTTGGTTTTTTTTTTTTTTTTTTTTGTTTTTTTTTTTTTTTTTGAGAGAGAGAGCAAGAGAAGTTCAGTGGGTAGAGAAGGGAATAAGGTCTGGGAGGATTTGAGAAGGGGAAAGAACAGAATCAAAATACATTCTGTAAAAATGAATTTTACTTACGAAAGAAAAACGACCAAGGAAGCTTGGGCGAGGGCTAGAGCACCTACACATACAGAGCACCTTGGTCAACATGTGTATCCTCCAACAGCAGGAGTAGGGGCTGGCTCTCACTCTGTGGCCTGCCTCTGGATCCCGTTCCCCTAGCTGGATTGCCTTGTCAGGCCTCAGAGGGAGAGGATGTGCTCAGTGCTGCTGCAACTTGAGGTGCCAGGGTGAGTTGGTTCCCCCTGGGGGCCACCATTTTCTGACAGTGAGAGTGAGGAATGGGGGAGGGTCATGAGGATACTACTGGGAGAAGAGGTCAGGGACTGTGATCAGCTGTAAAGTGATTAAAAGATAAAAGAAAAGAAAAAAATCTTTAATAAAAGCTTTGAAGACAACTTAAAAGCTCTGTAATGATTCTAATATGTTCCACTGAACATTTCAGACAAATTAACATTTTGGTGAAAGTTTTGTTTGTTTGTTTTTAACTTGATTAATCCCAGCACTCAGGAGGCGGAGGAGGAAAGCAAATTTCTGAGTTCTACTAGGCATTTTCCAGGCCAGCTAGAGTTAGACAATGAGACCCTATCTCAAAATAAAACAAATACAAAATAATCAGCACATGTTTAAATGCTGGAGCAATAAAGATGAAATGATTTAAATATATTAATTAGTCTGCTTAGGTTATAAAACTATAATGAAACACATATTTCATGAAACTGTTAGGTTATTTTATGTAATATTCATTTCTCAAAATAAATTAAAATATACTTATTTCTACAGAATATATGTGCATTAAACACGATTAATAGTAAAAAAGTTTGTACTTATACTAAAAATTGATGTCAAAGATTTTCATTTATAGACAATGAATACTTTCACAAAATGCAGTAAAGTATGTGAATTAAGTGCTTCAAAATATATGAACTAGAACTTTTGACTTTTATAATTTTTTCTCCAGTTTTGAACTAAATATGCCCTCATCCTTATATTCAAATAAAAATTCAGAATAATTTTAAATAACTCAATTTTAACAATTTATATAAAATTAATTAATGTAAGTTGTATATGTCCTTTAATACACATATAACAACTTTAAGATTATATATTTACACATATGTAGAGGCACTCATGCATATTAAGATACCTACAGTTATAGACATATATTTATATAATTGTTAGAATACTGAAAATATGTTATTGATATAAAATATAATTTAGAACACACTGTGTGTTACATAATTCTGATACTGTTGTAGTCATAGAAGATAAGCACTTTATACATTAGGTGCGTGCGAACTCATTTTCTAACCATATATTTTCCAGTGGGTAAGAATAAAGTCATTTCATAGTGGCAGATATCAGGTATCTGGAGGACCTTTTATGAGTATAAAAATAAGGGAAAATTCTGTAGTTTCAATACATTGAGGAAATCTAAAATTCATGTGTGATCTAGGAAAATGCTCTGTGAAATGTCCATAACAGTTTCCATTTAATTAAAGATACCTAGATGTCCATCAACTGAAGAATGGCTACAGAAATTGTGGTAATTTACACAAAGGAATACTACTCAACAATTAAAAGCAAGGAAACCATGAAATTGCAGGCAATTGGTGGGAACTAGAAAAGATCATCCTGAATGAGGTGTCCCAGAAGCAGAAAGACACACATGGTATATACTCATTTATAAGTGGATATTATACATACACGATAAACATACTAAAATCTATAGTCCTGAAGAAGCTAAACAACAAGGTGAATCCTAGGGAAGAGGCTGAAACCTCACTCAAAAAGGTAAACAAGATAGACATCAGAAGCTGGAGAAGAGAGGGAACAGGACAGGAACATACCATAGAGGGCCTCTGAAAGACTCTACTCATCAGGGTATTGAAGCAGATGCTAAGACTCATAGCCAAACTTTTGGCAAATTGCAGGGAATCTTTTGGAAGAAGGGGGCTATAGAAAGACCTGGAAGGGACAGGAGGTTCAAAAGGAGACCAATAGAGCCAGAAAAAAAATCTGGGCCAGTGGAGCCTGCAGAGAGCAATGAATCAACCAAGGACCATGCAGGGAGAGAATCTAGAGCCCCGCTTAGATGTAGCCCATGAGCAGTCAATATCCATGTGGCTTCCCTACTAAGAAGAGCAGGGTGGTCTCTGTCATGAACATGGTTGCCTACTCTTTGATCACCTCCCCCTGGTGAGGTGGCCTTATTAGGCCACAAAGAAGATGATGTAGCCAATCCTGATGAGACCTGATAGGCTAAAGTCAGATAGAAGGGGAGGAAGACCTCTCTACTCAATGGACTAGGGGAGAGACATAGAGGGAGAAGAGAGAGAGAAGGTGGGACCAACAGGAGATGAGGGAAGGATCTACATTCAGGGTATAAAGTGAACAAATTTTAATAATGATAATAAAGAAAAATTCAATAAGATAAAAATACTTCCTACCTTGTAGGGGATTTAATTAAGACATGAAGTTTTAAAAAGGATGTGAAACAACAGCATGATCTAAGGGAAAGTAAAACATTCCATCCTGCAGGGAAGCTCATTATAAGCTCAGCAAGCAAACAACACAATAGTTCCAGGAAGCCCCTGAAATTGAGCAGACTTACTAACCATACTTTCTAAAGGTGTTCACTACTCACAAATATACAGTGAAAACTTCTGAGAGATACTATCTGACAAGCTGAGCTGCCCCAAAGGGGTTCAGACCAACTGAACTATCTTGATAGGACAGTCTCCAAACTATTGGTCTTCCTTCAGGTTTTCCAGTGAGATCTAGGTTTCCAACTATCATGAGCTGCCATACATGTTGGGATTGGCTTTGGTGACATAGCTGACTTTGAGTCATTTCCTCCCCTGTATGTAACCTCCCACATGTGTTAGTAACTCCAATTAAGCTCAATGGTTCACTAAGTTGGACTTTCAACGTACTGTCAATGTCATATGTTGAACAAGGAAATATTCAGTCATGTCTTCCTAGGACAAGTTTCACACATGAATGCCAGTGAGAGTCTTGCCTAAGAGAAGCTGAAAATGCAATAATGTTAGTTTTGTGTCCCTGACACTTGCACCAAGTCTTCCAGGGACATTCATGGGATGGCAGGAATCTTCACATAGTGGCAAGGAATTAATTTAAAGACTCTGCAAGGAACAACAGTAATGAAGAAATTACACAAACTTTCAGATTGTCTTGTGGAAATTTTGAGAATTACAGAGGACTGTAACACTGAGGACAAAGCTTTTTCTCTCTGGGACAAGATGATGCTGGATCTGTAAACCAGTGTCAGGAACTCATCAGTGTTAAACTGTTCCAAGGACTGTTTGCTTTAGACCACCGTAGCCTGAGGACCACAGGGTAAAGTGATTTTCCCATTACTGGCTGGCTCAAAGAAAATGGCTCAAAGAAAATGGAGGGACCAAGAATGGTTTGGAAAGAATTGCTTAATGAGTAAGAGTACTTTGTCTACAAGCATCAGGACCTGAGTTTGAAACCTATCTTCTGCTAAAAGCTGGGTGAAGCTAGGCCCTTATTCCCAGAACTACAATAAACAAGGACCACCAGAGCTTGCTGACCACTAACTCCCTGTCTAAAGGGAATAAGGCAGAATGATTCCACAGGACATTTAATGTCCTGTTCTAGTCTCTGTGCATCCAAGTATGGACTACACATAACACAGACACACAGACACAGACACAGACACACACACACACATACACACACACACACGTGTACATGCACACAAACCCAAACTAAATTATTAAAAGCAGATAGTCTATGTTCATGGACTTAGCATTCACATGCCATCCATAAATGGTCTTCCATCCGTATGTGGACTAAGAATGACAATAAATACCTCATATTAAAATTTTTATTAAATAGATATATTCCTATAGAATATGTTACAGAAGGTCATGCATTATTAAAACATTAACATTAAAAAGCAGTGTTATTCATTTGAAAATGACAGCACAGCTTCTTTTTTCCATAGCAAATGGATGTTCTGTGGAATTTCAGAGGATAAACATTCAACTTTAAAACCTTGATCAACAAAGGGAAAAATTCTGCAGGACGGTTTATGCACACTTTACCTGTCTCTTATGAATAGTGTTAATGAAAAATAACTTTCACAAAGTTGTACTTAAAACAACAAAAACATGTAGAGCTTTACATAATTTTATATTCTTGCTCCCTCCAAGTTTCTAGGAAAACTAAGTGGTACAATGAAAAAATGTGAAAAAAATTCCGTTTATTTTCTATAAGCTGTTTTGCTGTATGTGTTTGAGAAGCTTAGGAAACATTATGTTACCACAGTTTTACAATGAACATCCTTCACTTTAGAGAGACAAAACATATAAAATATTTCAATGTGTATTTTGACTCCATAATAAATGTTATGGGTAAAAATACTCATTGTCTTTTTTAAATCCTTTCATTCACTTACTTACCAAGCTATGCACTTGTGAATATTTACATGTAAACCCTTAGAAGTCCTGCAATTATAGGCACTTTCTTGTTTGGTTCTCAACAGTGAGTACAGAGACTTGGGGATAGGGGAATCAACAGGGAAAGGTTTCAAAAGTAGTGAAGGCAAAATTGTGAGTTGCATACCAGGCAAAACTGTGTAGTAAAATCCTGTCACAATAACAACAAGAGAAGTAAAAATGTTGAAGATAACTGATATTCCTGGGTTTCTTCCAAATTCTTTGGAGAAAAAAATTTAGTGCATGGCAATTAATGATTAATGGAGTGGCGGACTGTGTTCAGAATATTTTTTTTTTGTTTTAATGCTCTTGATATTGAATGGTATTTGAATAATTTTAGTATAATGCAAATACTAGACATATTTATAAGGATATGCAATAAATCCTCAAAAGTGCTGGATGTGTTTTTAAAAAGTGGGTCATATACATACAAGCATGATCTTTCTCCTATTGTTTATTGTATGAAATGCCCTTGCTAATGGCTACGTCTTTCAAGCTCAGATGTATTCTAATGCACTGCACCATATTGTGAGGAAAAGAAGCACATTTCCTTTCTTCAGAGATACACCCAACACCATATACATTCAAGGCAGGAAGCATCATACAGAAGTTGCCCAGTATTTTAAGGTCATTAAAAAGTAAATTGAACTTAGACTTATGGAACTGAAACATTAAGTAGTTTCGCAGAAGGAAGAGAAGGAAGCAAATCTTTAAAATCTCTAACCAGAGCTTTTACAGTGCTCTAGAGCACTGATCCACTGTCTGAAAAGAAAGGTTATTTTGATTGGTGATAGATGCTTCGATAGAAGAGTACATTTACGTGCAAATATTGCTGAATCATACTTCTCCAAAATGGGACATTTTACATGCATGAACACTGCACCACAGATTAATATATGTTGATGAAGCAGCAAGAAATGATAATGCTGATGTTTATGTGTTCCTAGTATGCATAAATTGTGACATTCAGATGTTCTGCTGAAAACTGAAAGGAAATATTAGTATTTTCTTTAGTATGAGCATTAGAATTAGTACATCACCAAAATAGCCATTTGAACTGGTGGCTGAAGTTTTACTAAGGTGATGACCTCAGTTTAACTTCAATTGTTATAATAAAATATTCTGGCAAAAAAAAATGGGTGAAGAAGGGTTTATTTTAGCTCACAGTTCCAGGTTTCAGTTATTATCATGATTTGCAAGGAGCAGGAAACTTTTTTAACTAGACATTTTTCCCTTAAAGTTTGGTTTTCTACTGAGGAATAAGGTTTTGAACTAAGGATCCTTTTTCAATTTTTATTTCACCAGATCAAGAGGTTTTTTTTTTTTTTTTTTTTTTTCCCTACAGTATCACTAATCTCTTTATAAGCTACAGCTGCTTCTTCCGTATCAGCCTGGCTACCATTTGTCTTGAAATTTTTTTTTCAGCCAAACAATCCTGTCTATCACTTTCAAACTTAACACCACTCCGGTCTTCAGGACAGAAGCAAAGTGAAACCACATTCTTGTCCAAACTATCACATGACTGGCCCATACTCCAGTTGTACTAAGCTCTGCTTCCAGTATTGAATAACATTACTACTCAAAAACTTTCAGCCTTCCACATTCTTCCACAGAACACTTCTGAAATCCTAAAAGCCACATTCTTAGGTCTACCACAGCAATGGCTCTATTTATCTTTACCAATTTCAGTTTACATTTCATTTCTATCGTAGTGATAAAATAACATGCCAAAACAATGAAAAGAAGGCAGTAGTTTAGCTCACAGTTCTGGGCTGCAGTCTGTCACTGTAGGTAAGTCACAGCAGCAAGACTTGAGGACTGACGGCCATACTATAAAGAAAGATAAGTGAAGGGGCCCCACACAGCTCCAGCATGGCAAACATGGTTCTGGCAGTCCTTCCCCTCTCTCATTCCCTCTGCATTGCTAAAAACCATTAGATTACATTCCTAAAGCTAGCCACAAAGTCTGGGGCCTTATTTGGCCACTTCCTCCTCCTCAGGCTGACTACCGAGGTCCAGCTTTCAAAGTATTAAAGTCCTTTATAACTGCCATTTGTCTATGGGCCACTGCTTGCTCTCTATTCAGAGTCAGTGCTTTGCCTCTTTCCAGTTCAAATACTGCTTCCTCTTCTACCTTATTCCCTTCTCCATCTCCTGTCTTTGTCTCTTATTCCCTGCCTTTTGTCCTGACGCAAGTAAATCTCCTTTTTGCTGAGAATGTGGTGTTGAGGGTCCTGAGCTGATACTTATCCTTTCAATAGGGAAAAAATATCGAATGCATGGTTTCACTTAGCTGGATTTCTTCAATATTACCTAGTTTAGGGACCCTTGCTAGGGAGCGGTGCCGCCCACAGCGGGTAGCTCTTCCCACTCTAGTGCATTCAAGTGATTCTCTGCACACGTGGCCCAGGTTAACCCGGTGCAGAAGATCCTTCACTACATCTTTATCCCGGGGAGACTCGAAAGTGTGTCAATTTGATTTTACACCTAATCATCACAGTGATTATACACTAACACCTTGATTATAAAGCCTTTGACACATGAATAATTTTTTCATATTTACTTCAAGAAGAAGCCATCAGACTAGAAATATGTGAATGCACAGAAAATGCTTAGTAAAGAATCCACCCAAGGGGCTGGAAAGATGGTTCAGTCCACAAAGCAGAACAAAGCAAGAATAAGGATGTGTGCTTGGTTTTCCAGGTACTCTATAAAAATTCAGTGCAGTGGAATACATATGAATTTCTAGTGCTGGGGAGACATTATAGAAAGATTTCATGATTTTGCTTGCTATATAGCTAGCAGAATGAATGAGAGTCAGGATCAGAGAGAGACCCTGTCTAAGGCTATAAGATAGACTTGGAAATACTCAATAGTGACCTCTGTACTCTGCAGCATGTACATACATGTGTCCAAACAAACCCATAAATGCATAAATACTCAAGAGCAAAGAAAAAAAAAGATACCTACCCATCAAGAGTTGAGTTCTAACACACACACACACACACACACACACACACACACACACACACACACACTATGGTACCAATTACTAATAGCTTCAGAGAAAAATCTTTTTGGTGTACTTCATAAATTAAAGAAAATTGTGCATATATTCTCTCCAGGTAACTGTATTAGATAACTTGTACTCATTCTATTGAAATTGAAATAATTGATTAAGTAAGACTAATTGTGAATTTGTTAAAAAAAGTGAAAGTGCAAAATGTAGACAAATACTTGGAAATAATAGTTAAAACATTTATTCCAATGGGGTTACCAATATGCAACAGAATCAATGTGGATTGTTTTAAGTATAATCCTTGTTTTGTAGTAGAAATTCTTCAGAAAACAAGAAGTGTAGGAATTAAGAATGTTTGCATAGTAATTGAAAACAGAGCAAGATAAATTTCTCTAGGGTGTGTTGATCACTTTTCTGTGGAATCTTATTACAAGGGAAAGTAAGCTAGCTTATGAACAACCTGTTTGTGCATACAAATAGTGCTTAATCCTCATGTTTTATGAGGGGGTTGCTGAATTACTGAAAGGATAAACTATAAGATACAATTGTGTCTTAATTTGGAAATATTTTCATCAAAGTATCTTACACTGAAAATGAAAGAATGCATTGTCCCTTGAATTATAACGCATCTTCATTGTAACGACTTTGCAATTCAATGTTAGCACGAATGTTGTATATCATGAACTTGTTTAGAGACCTTATTTTCTAATAAATATTTTAGAACAAAATTTTGTTTCTAAATTATCTTAAATTTGCATGTTTTATCTCTAATAAAATAGGCAGGTGGATGTTATGTTTATTTACAAAATTTTTTATTGATATACAAGAAATATAAAGTCTCAGTTACGGTAACTTAAATAAATCTTTCATCTGTTAAACAATTATTTGCAGTTATAGCTTAAAATATTAGTCATTTTAAATTTAATAAGTAAAGATAAATGAAACCTCTAATTTGTCATTTCAAGTGTATTTTGAACATATAAATCTGTTTTTTGGGTATTAAAGAATTCAAAACACACAACACGTAATAATTTTAATTAATTAATTAATAGGTTTGTGTGATATACTATCATTTAAAAAGCACTACTTTATGAGTTATTAATAGTATTCTGTTTTGTAGATAACCTGGAAATTTCACATTCACATTCTAGACCTGCCATTCTCATCCTGTGGTCGTGATCTTTTTTGGGGGGTCAAACAAGCCCTTCACAGGGGTGACATATAAAATGTGCAAGGACCATGCATGGAGATAACCTAGAACCCCTGAACAGATGTAGCAGCTCAGTCTCATAGTGGGTTTCCTAGTAATGGGAACAGGGACTGGTTCTGACATGAACCCAGTGGTTGGCTCTTTAAAACCCCCTCCCAAGGTGGGAGCAGCCTTGCCAGGCCACAGAGGAGGACACTGCAAGGATGTCATTGGGAGACAGTTTAAAATGACTCAGAACTGGTATACTGACATATATAAAAGCTGCTTAGAAATAAATGGAAGGATTACCATATTTTATATGCTTACTCCGCTACATTTGGGATAATTTATTGGCACTCTTACTATGTGGTCAAAGTTGGAGAAAGATTTTTAGAAATGCTAGTATTCAGTGCGCAGAGAACTGTCACTGGTAGTTCGCTCACATCAGACCTAGAAAGACATGTGAGGCAAGGAGACATCTGTGCACCTTTCAGCCTGTTGCGCTGTTTATTGGCTCCAATCCGGGCAGAGAGTGCTAAAGGGTAGGGCCTCAAGAGACACATTAATGAATCGGTATCCCAAACTTTGATGGTAGGAATTGGTCTGTATAATGTAATTCTTTTCTTTTTGTGAAGACACATTTAAACATTTAGATATGCTACTTACTGGGTACATTTGAGCACTTAGTGCTTATAGGCATGCTTTGCTGTTTTCATTTTTTTCTTTGAATGCTTTTCAACTGCATGTTTAATCTCATAAAAATTACAATGAATATGAGATCAAATAAAAATCCTAGCTTTCAAATAGCACTACCTTTGGGCATTATTATAAGGGAAAACAAAGTTGAGCTATTGTCATGAAATGGTGAAAAACATGAGTTTAATATTGGATGTTGTCTTTTATATTTTAACTCCTTATATGTATTCAGATATTCCAATAATGGTTGAAAACAACCCTTAACCCAGAACTGTGGTATGAACCTTTGAGAAGAAAATGTCTTTATGTTTACTTAAATGCTCTTTATACAATCAGCCAGTTTTCTACACTAAATAATAAGTCAACACAATAAACTCCTTTGGAAAATACTGAGAGCAATTTCTCAATCATCTGACAAAATTATGGATTAAGAAGGACTAAGTAGGGCTCTGCAAGATTACTCAGGGCATAAAGGTTCTTGCATCAAGACGGTATGCAATTTCTGGGGCCAACAAGGTGGGAGGAGTTGTTTGCTGTCAGGAGCTGCTCTTTAACATCCACAGGAATGCTGTGCTACTTGAATATTCACAGACACCATTACACACATACACAAAGAAATCAAAGGAAATTAAAGAAATTAAAGAAAGGAAAATCTTTAAACAAAACAAAAAGGACATTTTTAGTAAGTTTGAGTATCTTTTTACTTAGTTTTTCATGATAGGAAAAAAAGTCTGATGGTTCCAAGGCCACACAGCAAATTCTTCTTCAACACAGTCAACGTTCACTGTCAGTTCTAACGAATATGTAGCCCATTTGCTTCAGTATTACTAATTGTGATATTATCACCAAGTATCCTACTTCTCCTTACTGCCTGAAATACGGTATTACCAAGTCAAGTGATATTTGTGTGCAACCAAGTTTTCTATGAATTCTGTTACAGAATCTTGCTGACAGATAAAATCAATGTCATATGTTAAAAAGATATTAACAAATTCAATTTGGTGTATTATTATTGTATATGACACATGATCCTTATACGTAGTGTGTAAATGTTCAGATATATGGTGTACGCCCCACACCATGAAGAAATCGGGTGGTTTTTGTGCCCTTATAGTTACCTGCAGTACATACATGCAGAAACTTATCTTCTAGTTATTTACAGATGCATATTCACTTGTTGATAATAGCAATTACCAACACACAACGAACAGAGGAATTTATTCCTCAGCATGACTCTTCTTTCATTTCCTCCCCAGGAACTACCGACTGTTATTTCCATCTTTTGGAGATACAGCTTTTAATAGTTAAAACAGAAATGAGATTGGTACTTACCTATCTAAACTGGCTTGTCTTGCTAAACACAAATGTGCACTCTCCAGGTTTACCAGTTAGTCTCTGCTGTCAAAATGGTGTTTTCATCATAATTGTTATTGGAAAAAATTCATATAAGTGTGAGTGTGTGTGTGTGTGTGTGTGTGTGTGTGTGTACCAAAGATTTTATTGCTTCATCTAATTTAGGTCAATTTCAAATCTTGGCTCTTCTGACTAACACTTTAATTTATACAAGAGTGCAGACATGTCTCCATCTGACGAGCATCTTTGGATGTACCCCAACTGCGCGTTTGTTGGCCCTTATGTTAAGGGCCTTCTCTTTGCTTTCTGATAGTTGAATTAGTTTGCATTGCAGCAATAGTGATGAAGAGCTGCCCTCAAGAACAAGTTTGTTTTCTTTTATAAAAATAGCTTCTTCACTCTGGTGAAGTGGCGTATCAGTTTGTTTCCATCTATATTTCACAAAAGGATCAGTGAGCTTGAATATCCTGTCATTTGTGTTGCCTGTAATTTTTTTTTCTTTTTATAAGCACAGAAACAAATAGCTTGTCAATTTTAAACACTTTATATGTGTATTGGCTCTGGAGATATGCAAATATCACTTATGTTGTGAGTATTAATACAATATCAGAGGGATAATTTATAATAATTCTTAACATTCTCTGTTCTATTTTCCTATCCTTTTGATTGTTTCATTTTCCATAATCTATTATATCTATATTTTATTTCATTAATATTTTTTTGTAATTTTTATGTTAGGTTCTAACCAAATATTTCCCAGGTCAGTGACATGCAGCATAGGCTCCTAGATTCATCTGATAATATCACCATTTCTGACCTCATATTGAGTCTTTAGTCCTTACCTAATTATTTTTATGTATGAGATGAGGTGTCTCATTTTATTTTTGTACATATGACACTTCAATTTGTATGGCTCTACCCACTAAAGAAATGATTCTTCCTCCAATGTGAACTAATAATTTCATGTCAAAATCAGCTGGCTCCAAGTGGAGGGGCTTATTTCTGGGCTTATTCTATTCCAATGATCAGTCTATCAGTTATTTTATTTGTTTTGTTTATAATCAGCTTAATGTTTTGATTATAATAACTTGGTAAATTAATTTAAAATAGCACATTAAAAGAGTCAGATTAAAACTATACAACAGCCTATCGTGTGAATACACCAACATGGAAGTGCCTTAGAAGTAACATGCAATAAACTGTATTTTGGTATAATAAAGTAACGGGAACTCTAAAGTAAAGTAATCAGTGCTTTTGAATAAGGAGATTATTTAATATCAAAACAATTCTTTACATACTGGCTAGGTTTAGCTATGATCAGCTGTGCATGCTGAAAAATAGAAAACAGATTTCCCGGAACATGGACCCATTTATATTTTGAATATTCGTAATATGAAAAACTCTAATTCTTGCATAATGTTAATGATTTCAGAAATTGTGTCATAATGTGCAAAAATTCATGAAAGATATTAACAAACTTTTGTAACTTTTGCATCTTAATTCTGTCACTTAATAATCCATATTATTGTATAGTATTGTTTTTTCTATTCTGGGCTTTTTGTTTTTTCATACGAAGTTTAGAAATGTTCTTTCAAGGTATGTAAAGAATTGTGCTGGTGTTTTGATTGAGACTGCAGTAAATCCGTAGATTGTTTTTGATAAAATGGCCATTTTTACTATGTTAAACCTACTGATCCATGAGCGTGGGAGATCCTTCCATCTTCTGGTATCCTCTTCAATTTCTTTCTTCAGAGACTTGAGATTCTTATCCTACAGGTCTTTGACTTCTTTGATTAGAGTTAGCCCTATTTATTTTATATTATTTGTGGCTATTGTAAAGGGTGTGTTTTCCCTAACTTCTGTCTCAGTCTGCTTTTCATTTGTGTACAGTAAGGCTACTGTTTTTGTTTGTTTGTTTGTTTGTTTGTTTGTTTTTGTTTTGTTTTTTAAGTTAATCTTGCATCCAGCCACTATGCTAAAGGAGCTTATCAGCTGCACGAGTTCTCTGGTAAAATTTTGTGGTTTCTTTCTTTCTTTCTTTCTTTCTTTCTTTCTTTCTTTCTTTCTTTCTTTCTTTCTTTCATACAAAATGTGTAGTTTGTATTTATTTCTTTTTTAAAAAATTTTATTATTAGTTATCAACCCTATATCTGACAGAGGGCTGATATCCAGAATATATAAAAAACTAAAGAAGTTAAAAAGCATTAAATAAAGTAATCAATAGAGGAATATAGAATGGCAGAGAAACACTTAAAGAAACGCTTAATTAACATCCTTAGCCATCAGGGAGATGCAAATCAAAATGACCCTCAGATTTCAACTTACACCCATCAAAATATCTAAAATCAAAAACTCAAATGACAACACATGCTGGAGTGGTTGTGGAGAAAGGGGAACCCTCCTCCATCGCTGGTGGGAATGTAAACTGGTACAACCACTTTGGAAGTCAATCTAGTGCTTTCTCAGACAATTTTATGGTTTCTTACGTATAATATCATATCATCTGTGAAGAGTGAATAGAGATACATTAAATTCTTTTTTTTATTTGTATCATTTTTATCTACTTTAGTTGCTTTATTGCTCTAGCTAGAACTACTAGTACTATATTGAAGAGATATGGGAAGAGTGGTCAACCTTGTCTTGTCTCCTATTTTAGTGAGATTGCTTTGATTTTTTTTTCTCTGTTTAGTTTGATGTTGGCTATAGGCTTGCAGAATATAGCCTTTGTTCTATTTAAGCATGGGCCTTGTACCTCTGATTCTCCAAGACTTTTATCATCAACGAGCATTGGATTTTGTCAAAGGCTTTTTCTGCATCAAATGAGATGATCATGTAAGTTTTTTCTTTCAGTTTGTTTATATGGTAGATTACCATATTTTTCAGCAGAAGAATCTCAAATGTCAGAGAAACACTTAAAGAAATGCTCAACATTCTCATTTATCACAGAAATGCAAATCAAGACTACTCTGATAGTCCATCTTACCCCTGTCAGAATGGCTGAGACCCAAACCTAACTTAATAACACATGCTGACAAGGACGTGGAGAAAGAGGAACCCTCCTCCATTGCTGGTGTGAGTGCAAACTTGTACAACCACTTTGGAAATCAATCTGGTGCTTTCAAAACCCAGCTTTAACACTCCTAGGCATACACCCAAAAAGATACTCTACCATGAAACAGGGACATTTGTTCAACTATGTTCATAGAAGCTTTATTCATAATAACCAGAAACTGGAAACAACCTAGGTGTCCCTCACCCGAGGGAAGGAAACAGAAACTGGTACATTTACATAATGGACTACTACTCGGCCATTAAAAAAAAATCATAAAATTTTCAGGCAAATGGTAGGAACTAAACAAGATTATCCTGAGTGAGATAACACAGACCCACAAAGACACACATGGTATACACTCACTTGTAAGTGAAGTTTAGTCATATAGTACAGGATAGACATACTACAATGCACAAACCCTAAGAAGATGAGTCTGATGAGCATCTTAGGCTTCATGTGGACCACTAGTTAGGGGAGTGGGGGATATCTCTGATATGGACCATGTTTCCTGCTTTTTTATCACTTCCCCCTAATAGGACTTCCCCATCAGGGTGCAGGGGAGGAAGACAAACTCAGTCCTCATGAGAATAGATGAGCTAGGATTTGAGATAACATGATTTATGACACAGGAAAGTGAATGTGTGAATGTGTGAATATGTGTAAAGGAATAAGCAACTGCTTAAATTACAAAAGTGAGCTCAGGTCACAGGGAGGCACAAAAGGAAACCCAGACACTTCGTTTACACCACAGGCTTAGAGAAGAAAGAAGGTCCATGCTCCCAGCATGGTGTCCTTGCTGTGCTCAACTTTGTACGCAGTGTGCAAACGTACATATTTCCTTTCTTCACTCTTCCTAGTGAATTAATTAATGGGTCTCACCCAGTCAATTCATTATGAAAATAAAAACATTTGCAATAGAAGAAGGTTTATAATGTTTTCTTTCAGAAGGCAGAAGGCTGATATAATTAACAACAAAAAAATGGCTTAAGAATTTATCTCTAAACAAAAGCTGTGACTATGTTTTTGAAAGTTTTAAAACTTTTAATTATAACTTTTGTTTCATCTAAACATCAGTAAAAATCAGGTTCTAACAAAGAAAGAAAAATTATATTAAAGCTAATTTTTCAGCGTATTCATGGCATGAAACCATAACCTTCAATGCACAAACCAGCCATAATATGAATGTAATACAGTATGTGCTATATGTGGAAGCAGGCATGAATTCATATGTATTGTGATATGACATATTCATATATGTTTAGGAGAACTCACATTGGTAGAGTGCTTCATTCAGAAAAGATAAAGAAAATAGAAGTAATTCATGTATTTACTACATTTAGAAACATAATATAGAGCTAGAAATAGAGACAGAAACAGAGACAGTGGTATCATGTTCGTGTATTATATGTTACCTAGACTGGGATTTAAAGGAATTAGATTCATTTAAATAAACAACCATGATCAAAGTATTATCCCCTGAGATATATTTATGTGTATTATTTCAGCTGAATCAATCAGAAACAAGAAAGCAATGATAACATTTGTTAATGAAATGATAAATAATCTTATATATGTTAGAAGTTTACAAATCTTTATGTCTTATTTCTAATGAAAAAAAATCAAGGAATTGTTAAAAATCTACCTTCTCTGTATATTTTGCCTGAACCTGATTTATATTCTTTCAACATTGCAAAAATTAGATAAATGCTTGCGATAAATCTTTAAATGCTTTAATCTCACTTGCTCTTTATAAGCTGAGTGATAATCAATAAAAAATTGCATGAGATTCCTCTTTTAAGTCATTGTGATTCTGCCTTTATTCCAATAACTAGAAACACAAATGCCAAAATCAAGTGTTTCTAAAGAATTATGTGTACTTAAATATACAATAAAAGAACTTCATATTTACAAATGTTATATTAATTTTAATTAATATGATAACTATTTCATCTCTGATGGTTTAGAGAAATAATTTTATTTCATGAGTTTTTAGATACTATGAGTCATAAGAAAATGTCTATAATTGTCACTTCAAATCACACATGTAGTTTTGTTCACATAGAACTTGGTAAGTCTTGTAAACAGCACGGTGACTCAATATTATAAAGAAATTTATTCATTTATTTATTAAAAGAAAGCCACTTTAACGTTTTATATTAATGTAATAATTTTGCTGTGGGATTTTTTGTTTTGTATTTGTACTGTATTTACCTAATTTCTGTCATCTTCATCATCCAATTCCTTTCATGCTCCACCATTTTCTTAAAAATATTGCCTCTCTCTTTAACTATTATTGTTGTGTTGACAAATAAGTCATGAATACAACCTACTGAGTCCATTTAGTGTCGCTTGTCCACATGTGTTTATGCCTGGCCAACTGGGATTGAATGATCTGTTAGAGTGCTCTTTCCTGGAGAAACTGATTCTCCCTCTTTCTGCATCCATTAATTGCCTGTATATACATGTATGTGTGTGCTATATGTTGTGGATATATATGTACAACATACATTATTGAAATTCTATAATGACTCTATTCTTTGATTTGTCTTCCAGACACACTAATCTGCTTTTTACATGAAACAGTCTATTGGTGTGGTATTCCACCGAGATTTTTTACTTACTACATATTTTTCCCAGTATCATTTCTGATTATTTTTTCCAGTAATTTGATCATTCCTTTGAATACTGTTTTTATACCTTGAATTGACTTTTTAGATCATTAATTGATTTTCTACTTTTGGAATACTTCCAGGTATTTTTAAAAGCTGCCTGAATGTGGTTATAACATTCTTGGAAGCTCTTGTTTGTTTGTTTGCAAGTTTCTTTTTGTCTTCCAAATACTCCTTTTTAAGAGATCATTTTGTGGGCCCAGTAATATATGGGCAAACAGGTCATCTTATCCTATTGCATTGTGACTTATGCATCTAGAGTTATATTTATTACTCTTTTGTTCTGTCAGTGGAGACTTTAGATGTTCAAGAGAGAACTAAGTCACACCAGGGTTGAGATGTACTTATGCTCCTTGGGAATGATGTTTAGGGTCAAAGGCTCTGTCCTTCAATTTCTTCTCAAATATCAGGAATTGTCCTGTATGGATCTGACTTCCAGTTTAGATCTGAAACTTGTCCCAGGAACTATAAAATGTCCTGTACCAGTGGACGTTAATATACTTCAACGTGACCCCCTTTCTGGACTGTGATAATTATGCAAAATTACAAACATTTCATTTGTTTAATGTACTTTTCTAAAAATTTTTACTCAATGAAAGCACATTACAGCATTAACGTGTATAAGCATTAATGTTGAAACCTCCACAATAAGTGATGAAATCTTTTATGTGCGCATAAAATTATGGAGGATGTGTCAATCTCACATTAAGGAATTAAAAGAGACTTACTCTCAATATGTAGACTTATAGCAAGCCAAATTTTGAATTTTCTACTTCCCTTCCTATGTCTTCCATCTATCTCTCTGTTGTTATGATTTGTGGTTATCTGTTGACTACCTTTGGTGTGTCTGAAGTCTTTCTGTCCCTGTTGTCTACCTTTAAAAGGGGTCTTGTTTGTGTATTGAACAGCACAGAATACAAGAAAAGGAATGAGAAAAAAGTATTTTACAGAAATGCTTAACCATGTTTTGAACGTTAATTTTCTGAACCTAGATGACACAGAATACCATTTACAATGGCACAGATATTATCAACCTATGTGTATTCATTGCTTCTAACTTGAATGGGAACTTTGTTTTGTTTAAGGTTGTTGTCAATTGTTAGGTATTTTTTTTATCAAAACCAAAATATATATTCACACATTCTTCTGGTTCAGGGACAGTACATAGCTTAAAGATTAAAGCTATACATTTAATGTTTCTTTTACAAATGTGGGTGCCCTTGTATTTGGGGCATAGATGTTGAGGATTGTGATGCCTTTTTGGTGGAATTTTCCTTTGATGAGTATGAAGTGTCATTCCCCATCTCTTTTTATTAATTCCAGTTGAAAGTCTATTTTATTATATATTAGAATGGCTACTCCTGCTTGCTTCTTGGGTCCATTTGCTTGGAAAGCCGTCTTCTAACCGTTTACCCTCAGGTAATGTCTATCTTTGTGACTTAGGTGTGTTTCTTGAATGCAACATATTGTTGGGTCTTGTTTATGCAACCATTCTGTTAGTCTGTGTCTTTTTAATGGAGAATTGAGTCCTTTGATGTTGAGAGAAATTAATGACCAATGGCTGTTAGATCCTTTGATTTTGATGTTGGCTGTGGTAGTGTGTCTCTGTGCTTGGCTACTTTTTGTTTTGCTATAGTGAGGTCATTTGTTTCTTGTGTTTTCTTGAAAGTAGCTCATTTTCTTGGGTTGCATTTTTCCTTCTAGTATCTTCTGTAATGCTGGATTTGTGTGTAGGTATTGTTGAAATTTGTTTTTGTCATTAAATATCTTGTTTTCTCTGTCTATGAATACTGAGAGTTTTTCTGGGTATAGTAGCCTGGGCTGACATCTGTGTTCTCTTAGTGTCTGCATGAACTGATTGGCCTGCTCTTTGAATATCTCCCCCTCCCCTCCCCCTGGTAAGGGGGAGCAGCCTTACCAGGCCACAGAGGAAGACAATGCAGCCATTCCTGATGAGACCTGAAAGACTAAGATCAGAAGGAAGGAGAGGATGACCACCCTTATCAGTGTACTGGGGGAAGGGGATGGGGAGAGAAGGGGGAGGAAGGGAGGTATTGGGAGGGGAGGAGGGAGAGAACTACAGGGGGGATACAAAGTGAATAGACTGTAATTAATATAAAAAAGTAAATAAAGAGAAAAAATAATAAAGAAAGCACATCAAATGGTAAGTTGGCATGTTGAATCTAAAAGAAAAACACAATAGAATAAAGAGAAATAAAAGAAAAAGAAAAAAGAACATTATCTTTTTGCTGTTTAAAAAGTGGATTACATGGGAAGTATAAGGAATAGGAAAGTTAGTTACATCATTTTTTTCTTACTCACTTTCTTTCTTTCTTTCTTTCTTTCTTTCTTTCTTTCTTTCTTTCTTTTTTTTTTTTCTTTCTTTCTTCTTTTCTTTTTGAGAAAAGGGTTCTCTGTCTAGCCTTGACTGTGCTGGCCTTGCTTTATAGAACAGGTTGGTCTTGAACTAACAGCTATCCACCTGCCTCCACTTTTCCTAGCGCTGGAATTACAGGCTTCTACCACCACACCTAGCGATGATTTTCTTTATATATATATATTTTTTATTTTTATTATCAGTTACATTTTATTAATTCTGTATCCCAGCTATATCCTGCTCCCTCATTCCCTCCCAATCTCATCCTATCTCCCTCATTTCCTCCCATGCCCCTTTCCAAGTCCACTGCTTGGGGAGGACCTCCTCCCCTTTCATCTGATCCTGTTTTATCAGGTATCTTCAGGACTGACTGCAAAGTCCTCCTCTGTGGCCTAGTATGACATGGAAAGGCTAGGAGCTCCACAAGGACCAAATATATCTGGGCACAGGGGTCTTTTCTGAGACTGACACTCCACCAAGGACCATGTATGGATATAACCTAGAACCTCTGCTTTGATGTAGCCCGTGGTAGCTCAGTAACCAATTGGTTTCCCATAGAAAGGGGAACAAGGACTATTTCTGACAGGAACAAACTCAATGGCAGGCTGTTTGACCTCCCCACCCCCCAAGGGAGGAGCAGTCCTTCTAGGCCATGATTTTCTTAAAGTCATGTTAAAGAGGCTGAGTACAGAGTAGGATGCTGGGTTCAGTAAAAAGACACAAAGGATCTCAGTGTGTACTACTTACAAGAAAACAAACCTGAAATAAGTTTAGTTTCTGAAGACATGCCAAGACAGTGAGTTACTCCCCTCAAAATGACAGCAAGGTCCTTTGCTGAAGAGAACACTACTCATATAAGTCATTCAACATGGAGACCTCAGACTAGTGCCTACACTTTTGTTCTAGAAATTTTGCTTCAGGATTAGACTCTGCAGGCTACCAGAAGGAAAACATAAACACCAACACAGCTACAAAATCTTTGACCTACAATCTACACTGCCTACAAAATATGCTAGGGCAGTGGTGGCACTAAGCTTGTGGGAGTACCATACCAGCAGCTTTGTATGATTTGACTTAAGACCCAATTCACAAGTTGGAATCCATACCAAACATTACTTGGTGACCAAGAACAAGAGACCTGAGAACCAGAGAACATCAGGAGACCTGAAGTAAAACCAAATACTATTTGTCTAAAAACTAAATAAATAAAAAACCAACAATGAAATGATTAATGATGTTTTGTTATACATAGATAACCCTCCTCCTAAGAAAAAAATATAAGGACCCACAGTCAGATATTATGTAGGGGAGAGAGAGAAACACAGAGAGAGAGAGAGAGAGAGAGAGGCAGACAGCCTGACTTTGTCACCTGTGGCTCTCAGTGGGAGGTCTCCATCAAGTCCCTCCCACATTCGCTCAGGAAACCCCATGGAAAATGAGCAGGAAAGAGCATAGGAGTCAGGAAGGGTAGAGAACATCAGGAGAACAAGGCCTGATAAGTCTACTAAGCAAATCTCATAGAAACTCACATAGACTGGCTCAGTGCGCACAGGACCTAAGGTAGGTCTGCAGAAAATTCTCTGTGTATATCTTATAGCTTTCCTTTTTTATGGAAGCCTGTTGTTTTCTAATGAAAGACAGAAAGGGAGTGGATCCAGATGCAGGGAAAAGAGGGAGGAACAGGGAGGATTAGTGGGAAGGAAAACTGTAATCAGGATATGTTGTAAGAGAAAGTAGTTTTAATAAAAGGGAAAATGAATACATGATTTCTTCTTTGGCAGAAATCCAGTATTACCAAAGAAGCCCAAATTGAAGAGGTTGGAAAGTATACTAAGATTCAATGTATTTAGTACACTGTGCTGAATAGTGTCATGCAGCTCTATATCTCAATATCTCATTACCAAGTGTTATTACTAACAAAAAATAGCAGAGTGTGCAAGACATGTTTTCATTAAAAGATATTTCCATAGGAGGTACCTGCCCTTTAATGATTGTAGTAATCATCTATTGTAGCTTTAGTAGATTTCATTGCATATCATTTTTATAAATCATTAAGTCTGAGTTGTTGTAATCTTATTGATTATATATATTTCCTCCAATTTAGTAATTTGTTCTCCAAACTATTGTAATACAGCAAGGCTTATTTATTAAAAACAATGTTTATATGACTTTGAATATTTGATTGCCAGTCATGACTCAGTGCCTATTTTGAGGAGCAGTGCACTATTCATTCACAGCTCTGCATCAGAGTCGCTACTAACTAATTTTCTTTGTAGTTTATAGAAAGTTAAATTAGCATTATGAACAGGCACAATTTATACAAATTTGAGGTTTTATTATGACTTTTTGCAAACAATATATCAATATCTTTGAAAGTTTCTTCAAATTCTTTTAATCCCCTCTTCATTCCCACTGGCCTACCTTCCCATAAATAGATCTTTTCTTCTCTTTTTCATCTTCAAAAACTTGTAGATTCTATTGGAAAAAAAAATCCTGTAGATTCTAACCTGAAAGAAAATGTGTGGTATTAACTTTTCTGAATGGTGGATTGTTATATTGTCCTGCAAATGACATAAATTTGCAGTGCTGTTTGGTTGGTTGGTTGATTTCTTTTGTCTTTCTGATTGACCCCAAGTCTTGATACATTCCATAGAACTGCTTTGTCACTGAACTCTGTTGCAAGCATACTTATTTCATTTACTTATTAGGTTTCGTTGTTGTTGTTTTCAGTCATCTGTATATGGTACAAAGCTTGCTTCCACAACTCAGTTATTGTTCATGACACATTGAGCATGGCTATATAGATTCATATATCAGTATCATGTAAGTTTCTTGTGCTGTACACACAAAAGTGATATGAATGGATGTGATCAAAATTATGTTTATAATTTTAGGGAAGTGCATACAGGAAAGTTATGCTTATTTGAAGAAATGATAATAGAAATTGTTACTCTACTGATTTATATTCCCACTATGGACACACATGGATTCTTGTTTGCCCTGGCTCTTTGACTATATTAGTTTATTTCTCCTTTTTGATTGAAAAGGAATGGAATATTAATGAAGTTTTGACTTGAATCTCCCTGATAGCTGAGCATGCTCAACTATTTTTTTCTGAACGCATCACCCATCTACACTTACTGTTTCAATGAGTATCTCTTCAAGTAATTTACCTGTTTTATTTTCAAATTTTTAGATATCTTAATACAGTATATTTTGCTCATATTCTCTGCCCACCCAAATTTATATTATCTCTTCTCTTTCTTCTTTTTTTTTAAATTTAATTTTAATTTATGTGCATTGGTGTGCAGGTGTCAGATCCTTGGAACTGCAGTTACAGACAGTTGAAACCTGCCATGCCTGGGCTCTGTGAATTGAACCCGGGTCCTTGGAAAAAGTAGACAGTGCTCTTAACCAGTGAGCCATCTCTCCAGCGACCATCTCCTCTATTTCATAAAAAGGAACAGAAAAAAGAAAAAAAAGTAGTTCAAAAGACAAAAATACCCCAACAAACAAAAAAGTGCACAAAAATATGGAGCCTTTCTTGCAATACTGGGGTATGCCCAGTAACAATCCATCATAGAAAACTGATATTTCCTTTCACAGTAAGTATCAGCTTATTGGTTGGTGTTGGAACTTGTGTCCAGTCCCCCTTCTCAGGGCTAGATTTTTACTTGCTTTGAGCCTGTGCAATCATTTGCATGCTTTCACAGTCTCTGTAATTTCACATTGTGCCTGGAAGAATTTCCTTAGCCACACCCACCTCCTCTGGAGCTTACAATCTTTCTATCTTCCCTTCCACTGAGATTCTTAAACTTTTAGGGGAGGATTATGGAAAAGATAACTCAATCAGGGCTGAGTGCTTCACAGTTTCTATTATCAGCACATTTTCCATGTATAAATCTCTGTATAAACTATCATCTACTATACAAAGTTGTCTGATGCAGGTTGAATGTTACTCTGTCTAGGGGTATAACAATTTTCCACTGGAAAACATTTTATCACTACGTTTCTGTAGCAGAATAGTAAAAGTTCGTTTTCGGTTAGGTCTAATGTCAGGTTCTTGGGCATGTAGGCAGGGTTAAGTATGGGTTCCATCTTATAGAATCATGCTTAAATTTAATCAAAAGGTGACTGGTTACACCCATAATATCTGAATGTTGCAAAATAAGGGCTATGTTGTAAGATGAAATGTTTATAGTTGAATAATGTTGATGTTTACTATTTCATATCTTTTAACTCTTACAAATTTCTACTTCTGAGGTGTTTGTTGTCATCCTGAGATTTTTTTTTAAGTTTTTATTTTTGTTTGGTTTCCCTTAGTGATTTTATTTCCTTTTGAAATTCTATTTTCATGTCTTAATTTTTTTGTTATTTCATTCTATAGTTGTGTTTTCATGGTCCTTATTAAGACATTTGCTCATGTTTTTAGCCAAATTACTTTTTTTTTAATTGCAAACAAATGGGGCTTCTAGCTTCTGGAGACGGCATATTATCTTCTATGTACATATTTGTGGTTTTGCACTAGGATTTAGAAATCTGAACTTTTGACTTTTGTTATTGTTTCTTGGTGAAAATATCAGTTCTTTTTTTTTTCTGGCTGAGTGTTCTCTTTTTCTGCTGTTACCCAATTTGGGTCCTACCCATGCTTTGCAGCTGTAGAGTCCCTGAGTCCAAGCCAAGTGTGGTAGCAGTGAGGACTCTTCAAAGAGCAGTTCTGGATATCATCCAAGTGTGTTTTGTGTGAGGTCCTGCAGGTGAACAGGGAGTTACAAAGAAATGGAGATGGGGTAGGAGGAAAAAGTGAGGGTAAAAGAATGAAGGTAAACCTGGTTTACCTAGAGACCAAGTCCCCAGGGGACTGAGTTGAGCTGGGAGAAGGACAAGGGCTGGGAGGCCACAGATGGAGTATGGATAAGTCTGGAAAGACTGGAATAGAAGACAGTCTCAGAGGAGTCACAGAAGACTGATACGAGCTAGAAGAAAAGATTGAATGGGGCCATCACAAAGAACAAGGGGGAACCCTTGGCTCTTCAGGGTTCACATGTTCGTTGTTTCATCAGACTATTAATTTTTCTGTGTTTAATTTGTTATGTTATTTTCTGCATTTCAATTCCTAACTTGTTTTAGATGATTATCTGTCATTTTTTCAGGCTTTCTCTACAAAACTGACTTCCAAAGCAAGTTAAGGGAGAGAAAATACACTTAGATTTGGTTCAGTGCTACCTGTAATTTTGTGTGTGTGTATGTCAGACTTGTGTATATATGTGTATGTGCCTGTGTTTATGCATGTATATGTTCAAGGTTGATACCTGTCCTCTATTTCAATTGCCATCCATATTTTTTCAGACAGGATCACTTACTGAACCTGTTTGATCAGGCTCATTGATTCAGCTGGACTGACTTTCCAAAAGGTGCATTGATACACATTTCTTCTTCCCGCTCACCACACTGCAGAGGATACACGGACGTGCCCTGAGCCCTCTTCACACAGTGGGTGAAGATCAAAGCTTAGGTCCGCATGCTGGTACAGCAGGCACGTTACTAAGTGAGTTTATTTGTCACATTCATATTATCTATGAATATAAAAAATAACCTAGTAACTAATTTAAATTGACATACTGTATAGTGATTTGTATGAATAACAAACTTTCCTTCAGAGTAAAGTCTTCAGCTTATAAAATTCTGAAAATATGCTGATAAAAATACGCTCTAACATAAAAATAATAGCAAATTATTTTTGCTACTTGAGAAACAGTTTTATAGAGAAAAGACTTGGCATCTATTTGATCATTCTATGTTACAGCATTTAATTGATAGATGGACAATTTAATATTATTTATAGACATCAGTACATGCTTGCAGATACATGCCAAATGGAAAGTTTCCAAGAGGAAACAGACTGAAGTTTGAAAAATCAATACAGTGTCTTGTTAGAATGTGGCAAGTACTTATTGATTTTAGACATTGCCATTGATGCTTGGCACTCCACGATTTGTACATTTTTCATCTTCTTATTACACTAAGTCTGAAAGGTGCTGCTATAATTCTGGAATGAAGCAAAATTTTTATGCTGCCTTTTTTTAAAATTAATGTTTTAGCAGGACATTGATTAGTATAATTTTAAAACATATGAATATTCCCAAAATTAATGTTAAAATTCAAATGAAACAGTATTCTGATATTTGGCTTTTGGTTTTAATCAGTTTTCTGGTTCTCATTAATATATTCATTTTCAGTTCACAGAAATGTCATAGGTTCTAATGTAACCTTGCATATTCTATCCACCAATAGTAAATACATCATTTCAGTTTGTTTGTTTTTTGTTCTTGACTGTCCCTACAAATCCTTATTTCTATAAGGTGGACCTGTTCATTTTGACTTCAAGAATAAGAAAACAAACTAACAAAACCCTGGTTTATTAACTAAAGAATGCACTACTATACATTTGCAGGGTGTAAATGGCAGGGTGACTCAGATTAGACTGTGCTAGCATTCAGCTGACCTATTCTCTGTTAACAGTGCTTTTAGTCTGAATTATCAAGAATAGAAAAGTTTAAACCTCAGGAACCATATTTATAATCAGAAAAGTCCAGATTTTAAGAGATCAAATCTTTTACATCTTCTCATTTTTTCTCGTGGTAACACCTGAACCTTGTATTCACAGACACTTTGAGACCTCTCTCTAAGATCATAATTGATGTTTTATTTATTTCTTCTACTTTTGATATTGTAATATAATTATATCATTTTACCTTCTCTTTCCTCTGAAAATTCTCCCATGTACACCTCTTTCAAATGAATGGCCTTTATTTTTTCCCATAAATTCTTACAAAACAGCTGTAACTAATGGGGAAATTCACAGTCCTAGCTTCCTTCAGAACAGAGACATTTCTATTGGAATGGTGTTTTTAAAATGAGAAATTGGACCAGGGCAGGGTCAGTTGAAGACCAGTTGTTTGAGAAGTGAAAGGGAGAGTCCAACAAGGGCACTCAGGAACAGGAGGTCACAGTGGACTCCTGGGAGCGCCAACTGCCACACACAGAGCCAGCCTCTGCCTTAAGTCTCACCATTTGCTAATTGGAAACCAACTGTATCCTGAGTTGTGCTGGCAATGAGCAGGTTTGGGGCCTTGACGCACGCATCCTTACAGCACTCCACAAGGAGTGTGGACACTGGAAGAGTATCCTGAAACCAGGTCGCTGTCCTCCTGGAGAAAGGAACAGGGCGTAGATCTCCATGGCCTCAGTGGGTGGCACCTCTCCATGCTCCCCTCAGGGCAAGCAAGGACTGAAGTCTGAGATCCAGGAGGACCATGGGGGCAGTTGGCGTGGGGCTGTCCAGCTGTTGTTGATTTTTTAAATATATTTATATAATTATTTATTACAATTTATTCACTTTGTATTCCTGCTGCAGCCCCCTCCCTTGTCTCTTCCAGTCCCACCCATCCTCCCTCTTCTCCCCCTATGCCCTTTCCCTTGTCCCCTCATAGGGAGGTCCTCCTTTCCTTCTATCTGACCCTAGCCTATCAAGTCTCATCAAGGCTTGCTGCATTGTCTTCCTCTGTGACCTAGCAAGTTGCACTCCCCAGGGGGAAGTGATCTAAGAGCAGGCCACTCACTGCCAAGTTTTTTTAATGTGTCTTTTGTTGTTTTGATTCTTTGCATTTGCATACTTCATATAGCCTGGATATTAATCCTTCATCAGACGTATAAGTGAGGAAGTCTCCCATTCTGCGAGCTCCCACCACCATGGTGAAGTTCCTCTGGTCCACTGTGAGATGCGATTGTTGGGCCAATTCCATTCAGAAAGGTCTTTCCTATTCCTGTCTCACGGACGGCACTCTTATGTCTCTTTGCCACTTTCAGTATTTCCGGTTTCGCATTCAGGTCTTTGAGGCAATTGGAACTAATTTATGGATGGCATGTTAGGTTAGAGTCTGATATTATTCTTTTGCAAGTGCCCACCCTGTTTTCACAGCAACTTCCTTCCTTCCTTCCTTCCTTCCTTCCTTCCTTCCTTCCTTCCTTCCTTCCTTCCTTCCTTCCTTCCTTCCTTCCTTTTCTTCACTCATTTGTAGATGCTTTTTTCTTTCATTTTATGCTTTTGGTATCTTACTTTCTCTTTCTTCAGAATTTTAAAGTTTTCATTGTAAATATCCTACATGTCCTTGGTCAGGTCCTAGTTATTGTATTTTCTTTGTGGTTATTATGAATGACAGTATGTCCATGATACCTCTGTATGTTTGTGTTTGGTGTGTGGAAAAGGTATTGATTTGTTCAAGTGCATTTTCCTGCTTCTTCTTGATTTCAGTAGGTATTTTTTTCTTTCTTTCTTTTTTTTTTACAATATTGCTGCCTTTGGATTTTATACATAGCTTGTGTTTATGTTAAGGTATACTACCACAGACTTACATTTTCTTTTTTTTTTAATTTTATTTTTATCAGTTACATTTTATTAATTCTGTATCCCAGCCGTGCCCCAAACCCTCATTCCCTCCCAGTCCCTCCCTCCCTCCCTCATCACCACTGTGCCCCTTTCCAAGTCCACTGATAGGGGGGAACCTCCCCCCATTCATCTGATCCTGTTTTATCAGGTATCTTCATTGAGTTCCTGTTAGAAATAGTCCGCTCAGATGTAGCCTGTGGTAGCTCAGTAACCAATTGGTTTCCCAAAGTGAGGGGAACAAGGACTATTTCTAACAGACTTACATTTTCTAGGATGGTTATTTTGAAGTCATATGGGAATTTGCCACAGGTGATTTCTCTGGTTCTATTGAAATGATCAAGAGATTTTTGTGTTTAGGTCTATTTGTGTTGTTATTAAATGTATTGAGTTGTATATGTTGAACAACCCTGAATTTCAAGGAGAAAGTCAGTTTCAAAATTGTCTATAACCTTTGTGATGTATGTCTGTGTTTTGGTTATGGAGTACTTAATGGGAGGACCTTTTTACTATTTCAGTCTTATGTCATGGGTCTGTTTAAGTTGTTGACTTCATCTTTCCTTAAAGTTATGAGTTTTGCTAAGTCTAGAAATTCATCCATTTCGTTCAGGTCATCCAGCTTAACAGAGTACGGGATTTTAGCATATTCCCTTATAAAAGACTCAAATTCATTGGTGTATTTTACAGTGATTTCATGCTCATTTCTGACTCCCTTAATTTGAGTCTTCTCTCTCACTCTCACTCTCTCTGGCTAATTTAGCCACAGGAATGATGATATTGTTTATCTTCTCAAAGAACCAGCTCTAATTTTTTTTATGTTTTCTATGTATTAATTTCATTGATTTATGCTCTGATATTTATTATTTCTTGATATAAATTTGATTTGGATTTTATTTGTTCTTGTTTTTCCAAATTTTGAAGGACATCTGTAAGTTACTTATTGATGATCTATCTTTTTCTTTTTTGTGATCTAATTGCTTTTAGTTTTTTATTAATTATACTTTATTTACTTTGTATCCCCCCTCTAGTTCTCTCCCTCCTCCCTTCCCAACCCCTTCCTTCCTCCCTTTTCTCCAAATCTGTCCCTCCCCAAGTCCACTGGTAGGGGAGGGCTTCTTTGCCTTCCTTCTGATCCTAGTCTATCAGGTCTCATCAGAAGTGGCTGCATTGTCTTCCTCTGTGGCCTGGTAAGGCTGCTCCCCCCTCAGTGAGAGGTGATCAAAGAGAAGGCCAATCAGTTCATGTCAGAGACAGTCCCTGTTCCCATTACTATGAGACCCACTTGGAGACTGAATTGTCATGGGCTACATCTGTGCAGGGGTTTTCTAGGTTATCTCCATGCATGCTACTTGGTTGGAGGATCAGTCTCAGGGAAGACACTTATGCTCAGATTTTTGGTTCTGTTACTCTCCTTGTGGAGTTCCTGTCCTCTCCAGATCTTACTATTTCCCACTTCTTTCCTAAGATTCCATGCACTCTGCCCAGAGTTTGGCCATAAGTCTCAGCATCTGCTTTGATAGTCTGCAGGGCAGAGCCTTTCAGAGGTCCTCTGTGGCAGGCTCCTAACTTGTTCCCTGTTTTCTCCTTCTTCTGATGTCCATCTTCTTTGCCTTTAGGGATGGGACTGAACATTTTAGCCAGTGTTCTCCCTCTTGATTAGTTTCTTTAGGTGTACAGATTTCAATAGGTGTATCCTACAAAACAAGTCTCAACAGATACAAAAAGTCTGAAATAATCCCATGTATCCTATCTGACCATCATGGACTAAAGCTGGATCTCAACGCCAACAGAAATAACAAAAAGCCTACACACACATGGAAACTGAACAACTTGCTACTCAATGACACCTGGGTCAGGGAAGAAATAAAAAAAAGAAATAAAGTATTCCTAGAATTCAATTAAAAAGAAGGCACAACATACCCAAACTTATGGGACATAATGAAAGCAGTGCTAAGAGGGAAGTACATAGCACTAAATGCCTTCAAGAAGAAATTAAAGAAATCTCATACTAGCAACTTAATGGCTCACTTAAAAATTCTAGAAAAAAAAAGGCAAAAACAACGAAGGGAATACCCTTGAACTCATTGGTCAAATTCAGGTCTGAAATCAATAAATTAGAAACAAATAAAACAATTC
>REGO01000252.1:233658-247708 GCA_010120015.1 Rhombomys opimus
GGACATAATGAAAGCAGTGCTAAGAGGGAAGTACAAAGCACTAAAAAAAAAAAAAAAGAAATTAAAGACATCTCATGCAAGCAACTTAATGGCTCACCTAAAAACTCTAGAAAAAAAAAAGCAGACACACCAAAGAAGAGTAGATGGATGGAAATAATCAAATTCAGGTCTGAAATCAATAAATTAGAAACAAATAAAACAATTCGAAGAATCAATGAAACCAAGAGCTAGTTCTCTGATAAAATCAACAAGATAGACAAACCCTTAGCCAAATTAACTAAAAGGCAAAGAGACACTAACCAAATAAGAAAAATCAGAAATAAAAAGGGGGAGATAACAACAGACACTGAGGAAATCCAAACAATCATTAGGGCTTACTTCAAAAGTCTATATGCCACAAAATTTGAAAATCTAAATGAAATTGACAATTTTCTTGATTGATTTTACTTACCACAGCTGAATCAAGACCAGTTAAATCAATTAAATAGTCCTATATCCCCTAAGGAAATAGAAGCAGTCATCAAAAGTCTCCCATCCAAAAAAAGCCCAGGACCAGATGGTTTCAGCGCTGAATTCTAGAATTCTACCAGACCTTCAAAGAAGAGCTAATGCCAATTCTCTTCAAACTGTTCCACAAAATAGAAACAGAAGGAACATTACCAAACTCATTCTATGAAGCCACAGTCACCTTGGTACCTAAACCTCACAAAGACCGAACAAAGAAAGACAATTTCAGGCCAATCTGCCTTATGAACGTTGATGCAAAAATACTCAAAAAATACTTGCAAAACGAATACAAGAACACTTCAAAGATATCATCCACTATGACCAAGTAGGCTTCATCCCAGGTATGCAGGGGTGGTTCAACATACGGAAATCCATCAATGTGATCCACCATATAAACAAACTGAAAGAAAAACAAACAAACAAACAAACAAACACATGATCATCTCCTTAGATGCTGAAAAAGTATTTGACAAAATCCAACATCCATTCATGTTTAAAGTATTAGAGAGATCAGGGATTCAAAGCACATACCTAAACATAGTAAAGACAATATAAAGCAAGCCTATAGCCGACATCAAACTAAATGGAGAGAAAGTTAAATCAATCCTACTGAAATCAGGGACAAGGCAATGCTGCCCACTCTTTCCATATCTCTTCAACATAGTTCTTGAAGTCTTTTTCTTTTTTTAAACTTATTTTCATTTTTATTAATTACAGTTTATTCATTTTGTATTCCCCCTGTACCTCCCTCCCTCCTCTCCTCACAGTCCCAACCTCTCTCTTCCCCACCTGTGTCCCTCTCCCAGTCCACTGATAAGGGAGTTCTTCCTCCCCTTCCCTCTGATCCTAGTCTATCAGATCTCATCAGGAGTGGTTGCATTGTCTTCTTCTGTTGCTGGCAATGCTGCTCCCCCTCAGGGTGAGGTTATCAATGTGCAGGCCAATCAGTTCCTGTGAGAGACAGTCCCTGTTCCCATTACTATGGAGGTCACTTGGATAATAAACTGCCATAGGCTACTTCTGTGCAGGGATTTCAGGCCATCTCCATGAGCTGTCCTTGGCTGGAACATCAGTTTCAGAAAAGACTCCAGTGCCCAGACTTTTTAGATTTGTTGCTGTCCTTGTGGAGCTCCCATCCTCTCCAGGTCTTACTATCTCCTCCTTCTTTGATAAGATTCCCTGCACTCTGTCCAAAGTTTGGCTATGAGTTTCAACATCTGCCTTGATACACTGCTAGGTAGAGGCTTTCAGAGGTCCTCTGTGGTAGGCTCCTGTCCTGTTTCCTGTTTTCTCCCTCCTCCAATGTCCATCCTCTTTGCCTTTCTGAATGGGGATTGAGCATCTTAGCCAGAGTTCTTTTTCTTATTGAAGGTATTTCAATCTCTCTCTCTCTCTATATATATATATATTTTTTTTTTTTCTCATAGGAGTCTTTCCAATGCGTTCCAGGTTCTTTGTTGTGTTGTATTTTCATTTATATATAGATACAGAAAAACTTTTATTTTTTTATTTTTTGATTTCTGCTTTGACCCATTCATATTTCAATACTGAGCTGTCTAATCACCAGGAGTTTTGCATTTACTAGAAATTTGTATTTGGCAAATTTAAATTTTCTTGCATTGTTTTCCATTAAGATACAAGGATATAGGTCAATCCTTTTCTTTTTAATTTATGTTTTTCGATTTCAGTTTATTTATAATCCAAGGGTGCCCCCTCTGTCTTTCCCCCTTCCCCTTCTTTCTCTTTCCTCTCTCCCATCCCCACAGTAAAGGGGAATTTTCTACAGGCAAATCTTATGGAGGCATTTTCTCAATTGTGAATCTTTCCTAGATTGCTCCAGTTTGCATCAAGTCAACAATAAACTATCACTCATGTTTAAAATGTTATAGTTATAGAAATAAAATTAGCATGTAGAATCATTAAAATTTATAAAATATAGTTAAAATTATCCAACTGACCTCAAAATTCTATTAATCTTTTGTAAAACATGCTCTTATTTGAACGTTAAAGATCAGAATGTAGGGTTGGTGTAGATCCTTTCCCCGTCTGTAGACTGTCATTTACTTCTGATGACAGTGTCCTTTGTTTTACAGAAGCTTTTCAGTTTCATGAGGTCCCATTTATTGATTTCTGGTCCCATTTATTATTGGGTCAGTTACTGCCCAGCTTGAGACTTACCCCATGGGAGAGGACCGACCTCTGTCACTATGAATGATACTCTGATATACTTGCAGACAGGAGTCTATCACAACTACCTTCTGAGAGCTTCATCTGGCACCTGACTGAGACATGTGCAGGGATCCCAGGTCAACAATGGGTAGAGCTCATGTGTGCTGTGGAAGAGTTGGAGGGATGGTAGAGGCAGCTGAAGGGGTCAAGAGCTTCACAAGAAGACCTAAAGAGAAAATGAACCTAGGCTCACAGAGGGGGCTCACAGAGACTGAACCACCAACCAAAGCACTTATATGGATAGAACCTAGACCCCCTTTACATTTGTAGCAAATGTGCCGGTTAGTCTTTGTGTGGGTCTCCAAACAATCAGAGTAGGGTAGGGAACTGCTCTGAATCTGCTGCCTGCTGCTGGGCCATTTTCCCTAGCTGGGCTGCCTTGTCATGCCCTGGTGGGAGAGGGCATGCTTATGCCTGCGGTGACTTGAGAGGCCCTGGTGGATTGGTACCAGCTGGAATCCTCCCTTTCTGGGGTAGGAAGTGGGGGGTGAGAGAAGAAGGGTGTGGAGGTGGGACTGGGGGGAGAGAAGGGAGAGGGCTGCAATAGGATTGGAAAGTGATTAGCTAAAGAATAAATAGATAAATAAATGAATAGGGGAAAATTGCCTAAATGTTTTTTGACCTCATAACAGTTTCATAGAACTCTTTGGGAAAGATGTTTTAATTGTTATCCCTTCTGTTTTGACCATCAAATTCAGTCAGAAGTTGTGATATTTAGCACTGTACTCAGTGTGTGCTTTGTGTTTGTGTGAGTAACCCTGTGTATGAGTGGTGCTGTGGATGGATCTTAGGGATTCACATATTCTAGGCACACACACACACCATATTCTTTTTGTTAATTATACACTATCTCTGCTCTCTCAACAATATTTGAATATATATCTAATATAAAATGCTTAATCCCCATCCCAAAAGGGAAAGAGGATGGACATCAGAAGACGAAAACAGGAAATAAGTTAGGAACCTGCCACAGAGGGCCTCTGAAAACCTCTGCCCTGCAGATTATCAAAGCAGATGCTGAGACTTATGGCCAACTGTTGGGCAGAGTGCATGGAATCTTATGAAAGAAGTGGGAAATAGTAAGATCTGTAGAGGACAGGAGCTCCACAAGGAGAGCAACAGAACCAAAAAATTTGAACACAGGGATCTTTCCAGAGACTCAGACTCCAACCAAGTATCATGCATGGAGATAACCTAGAACCCCTGCACAGATATAGCCCAAGGCAGTTCAGTGTCCAAGTGGGGTCCATAGTAATTGGAACAGGAACTGTCTCTGATAGAAACTGATTGGCCTGCTCTTTGATCACCTCCCCCTGAAGGGGGAGCAGCCTTACCAGGCCACAGAGGAGGACAATGCAGCCAGTCCTGATGAGACTTGATAGTCTAGGATCAGAAGGAAGGGGAGGAGGACTTCCCCTATCAGCAGACTTGGGGAGGGGCATGCATGGAGAAGTGGAAGATGAGGTGGGAATAGAAGGAGAGCAGGGAGGGGTTTATGGGAGATACAAAGTGAATAAAGTATAACTAATAAAATTAAAATAAATAAATAAAATTTCTGTTTCTGAATATTAGTAATAAAAATATAAATACTACTTATAAAATTGACTTATTGAATATATAGATGAAATGAACATTGATAATTTCAGAGCTTTTGCTTAGCCAAAAGATATGTCTTGCATATATGTGGATATATTATATATAATTTAATTTATATAATATGTAATTTATGCTAACACATAATTTATACTACATAAAATTAAATATGCAAATATGTAATTTATTATCTTTGTGGAAATTACTAAAAATATCTCATTACTCACTAGGTACATTAAAATAGTTTATCTTGAAATCTTGATTTTTAAATATTGTTTTTTTGAAAATGAGTCTTCCTCTTTGGCCCAGTCTGACCTGACATTTATTGTAATTCTCTTACCAGAGCCTCTCAAATGTGGGTATTGTCTGCCCACATAAACTACTATGTTCAGCTTTGCTCCTTCTTCATTAATGAAGGCTTCAAAGTTAGAGCTATATTTTGGCATACATCTATGTAGCCATACAAAATAATGACTTTTCTAGAGATCTGAAAATTTATTATATACCTTGATGATTCTTTCTAACAATTCCTTATGAAAGCCCAATTATTATTTTTTCTTGTTTGATATCGAAATGTTCATATATATAAATTAAATTTTTCTGAAGAAAATTATACTCATAAGTCATTTTTGAATAGTCTTAATTCTCTTTAAATTCTTTGTAATACACTACAGCAAGAAAAAAATGAATAAAATATTCTCAGGAAATCATTATGTTTTCATCAAAACAAACAACTTGATTTTTGACTTTTAATCATTTCCCTCTTCTTTTCAGAGAAAAAGGAAATTAAAAAGAAATCTAATTAAGCTTTCCCTAGATCTTTGAAAGCCATGGGAGTGCACTTCAGAAGAAAGAAAAACCATCTGCTTTCACTCTTCTGATCTAGAAATGAGCAGCCCACACCTGAGTTTCCTGCGACAGGGAGTGCTGCAAGGGACCCCTGTTCGCTTTTACCAAGAGGGGGATGTTTTTGCTGGTTTGCTCTCCGATGCTCACTGATTTGATTAGGGATAAAGCCTTTTCACTGAAGTGGATTAACAAAGCACTTATGAATACAAACAACTAGAACCATCTGTTAAGTGCTGTAACTATTTCACCTTGTGAATGGAACAGTAAGTACTACGAGGTGAGTTCTTCAAGTCAGTGTATAAACCTTAATCACCCCAAATTCTCAGAGCTAATCATCTGAAGTTCTTGACTTTTAGCTAGGAATGTAAATGAGAAATGTTAACTTTAGTTGATGTGTTTAACCATATATTTCCTGTGTTATATGCAAAGCCCAAAATTTAAAAAAGAAATGAAAATTAATTTGAAAACAGTGCATGAACTAATCACCTGATCTGAAAGCCTCCCTCCCCTATACTCTTCCAGTAGATTTCAAAACTGCAGTTGTCTGAGGCTTGGTATGGAGTCACTTTGATTTACTGATAAATTGGTGATGATAACTTGAATGCTCATCTAGGCTCATAAGCACAAGTCCCTTAGATCTGTCTTAATTCACCATTATTCCCAGTATGCCTTTCAAAAGCAACCCTGATGGAGAGAATGATTCTTGTAACCTGAGACCTAAGCTCTGTGACAATGCCCCCAGGAATAGCTAATATCTGGCAATAATGACAGTACTTCCCCTCCTGAAATCTCGCTGAGTTTTTGAGTTAGATGTTGACCTGGGCCGCCCAGCATGATCCTGCTTGTTCTTGACTGACACTAGACTGAAGCTGAGAAGAAACTGTCAGTCCTGATGGACGCACCCATGTGTGTGTGTGTAAGCATCATTCTGCACACGCTCAGCATATCCTCAATGAAATCCTAGAAATAGTCAGTAGTTTGCACAAACAATACAAAAATTTTCTAACAAAGTAAGCAAGCAAATCTTTTGAGCCAAGATTTCTTAAAGCCAATTCTATCTGAACTTTTCTCTGTCTATTCAAAATTTATTCCCCCACAATTTAAATATATAATTTAGTTAGATATATAATTTAGCATTTAAGTCTTAACCCTACATTTAGGAATTTTAATACTTATGTTTAGTTAACGCACACAGAAAGAGTATAATCATGAAAGCCTCATGCTCTCTTTCGGGATTACAACTCCTAGCATAAGTGACACATTAACTCTCCTATATTTGAAACTGAAGTAAATGCAGCCATACAATATATAGTATTTTCACATCATTGTGATTTCTCAGTACAATGAATGGGAAATTTATTTCCAATATTGGACTTATCTATGGCTTGCTGTTTTATGACTGTGCGATATAATTTATGTAAATGTGTAATGAATTATTAATATATTCTCTGAGTGCAGTACATTTGATAGTTATTAGTATTTTTATAGAATTAAAATTATTAGAAAATGAAGCATTTTTAAATTGGTTTTATTTACTAAATGAAACTGAAATATGAGTTTCAGTTGCTCTTTTTTTTCTTTCAGTGCTGGGGATTTGAGCCTCTCTGGTTTTACAAATAGTGTACATACCCCCAAAGCCTGCTCAGCTGTTAAAACAGTTGTTATTATAAATTATTTTGGTTTTAACAACTCTGGGAGTGAGTCTAATGTGCTAGATATTTTCCTAAAGGCATATCGGCTATTCATAAACTTTTCTTGCTGAAACTGCTTTTATTTGTTCATGCACTTTATTTCACCCTCTGTTTTTTATTATTATCTTACAGCTGTCCTATATTTTACATGTATTTGAATATGTAGGAATCAAAAATGACTTCTCTTGAGAATTCTACTATTCTTAGTAATGTATCTTTTCATGGAAATTGTGATTTTAGTGTGATTCACATCATTAATGTTTTATAGTTATTCACTTATATATTTATTTACTTAAAAGTAATTAAGCTTTCCAGGTTTACTTTTGCATAAATTTTCATAATCTAATATTTAATGCTGCTAGGACTGCCGCTTTGTCTGGTGGCTCTCTTTCTGAGCTTTCTGTGTCAAGCTTTCGGGGTGTATTTTGTGGATTATATATGTGTGTATAAATAAGCATGTTCATATTTATGGAGATGTTATTTGAAGTCCAGATGTTGTTCTTTTTCAGTTTCTATCCGTACTGATTTTATAAATTTTTGTTTTTTATATTTATTACATTGTATTCTCTTTGTTTCCCAACAGTAGCCCCCTCCCTCATTCCCTCCCAATCCCACCCTCCCTCCCTCATCTTCTGCCACGCCACTCTCTAAGTCCACTGATAGGGAGGTCCTCCTCCCTTTCCATCTGACCTTAGTTTATCAGGTTTCATCAGGACTGGCTACAAGGGCTTCCTCTTTGGTCTAGCAAGACTAGTCCTCCCTTCCTCCCTGGGGGGCAGTGGGGTGGTCAAAGAGCCAGCCACTGAGTTCATGACAGAGACAGTCCCTGATCCCCTAACTAGGGTACCCACTTGGATACTGAGCTGCCACCATATTGATTTTTAAGACAGGAAATGGAGCAAGCATAAACTGTTAGGCTAAGCTAACTGGCCAAAAAGACCCATTGACAAATCTCTTGCTACTTGGTAATTTTTAATTAAATTTTTATTTTTATATTAATTAAAGTTTATTTACTTTTTATTCCAACTGTAACTACCCCCTCCTCCCTTCCCAAACCTCCCCTCCCTTCTCCTATCTCTCTCCACATCCACAGATATGAGAGGTTCTCCTGCCCTTCCATCTGACCCTAGCTTATTTGTTCTCATCAGAACTGGCTGCATTGTCCTCCTCTGTGGCCTCACAAGGCTGCTTCCCCATCAGGGGAAAGTGATCAAAGAGCCAGCCACTGAGTTCATGTCAGAGACAGTACCTGTTCCCCTTACTGGGGAACCCACTTGGATACTGAGCTGCCACGGGCTACATCTGAGCAGGGGTTCTAGGTAATATCCATGAATGGTCCTTAGTTGGAGTATCAGTCTCAGAAAAGACCCCTGTGCCCAGATTTCTTGGTTCTATTTCTCTCCTTTTGGAGCTCCTGTTCTCTCTAGGTCTTATTATCTCTCCCTTCTTTCCTAACATTCCCTGCACTCTGCCCAAAGTTTGTTTATGAGTCTCAGCATCTGCTTTGATACAATGCTCTGTAGAGTCTTTCAGAGGCTCTATCGGGAAGTTACTGTCCTGTTTCCTGTTTTCTTCTTCTTCCAATGTCTGTCCCATTTGTCTTTTTAGGTGAGGATTGATCATCTTACCTAGGGTCCTCCTTCCAGCTCAGCTTCTTTAGGTGTACAGATTTTTGTACGTTTACCCTATTTTATATGTCTACTACTCACTTATAAGTGAGTATATACCATGCATGTCTTTCTGTTTCTGGGATATCTCACTCAGGATGAGCTTTTCTAGTTCCCACCATTGGCCTGTAAATTTTATGATTTCTTTGTTTTTAATTGCTGAGTAGTATTCCATTGTGTAAATGTACCACAATTTCTGTATACATTCTTCTGTGGAGGGACATCTGGGTTGTTTCCAGGTTCTGTCTGTTACAAATAAAGCTGCTATGAACATGTTTGAACAAATGTCCTTGTTGTGTACTTGAACATCTTTTGGATATATGCCTAGGAGTGGTATAGCTGGATCTTGTGGAAACGCTATTCCTAATTGTCTGAGAAAGTGCCAGATTGATTTCCAAATTGGTTGAACAAGTTTACATTCCCACCAGCAATGGAGGAGTGTTCCCCTTTCTCCACAACCTCTCCAGCATGTGTTGTCACTTGAGTTTTTGATCTTAGCCATTCTGATGGGTGTAAGGTGAAATCTCAGGGTCGTTTTGACTTGCATCTCAGTGATGACTAAGGACACTGAGCATTTCTTTAACTGTTTCTCTGACATTTGATATTCCTCTACAGACAATTCTCTGTTTAGCCTTGTACCCCATTTTTTTAATGAATTACTTTCTTTGGTGCTTTTTTAAACTTCTTTAGTTCTTTATATATGCTGGATATCAGCCCTCTGTCAAATATAGGGTTGGTGAAGATTCTTTCCCAGTCTGTAGGCTGTCATTTCGTTTTGATGGCAGTGTCCTTTGTTTTATATAAGCTTTTCAGTTTCATGAGGTCCCATTTGTTGATTTTCTTAGAGCCTGTGCTGTTGGTGTTCTGTTCAGGAAGTTGTTCCTGTGCCTATGAGTTCTAGGATCTTCCCTACATTTTCTTCTAACAGGTTTAGTGTGCCTGGTTTTATGTTGAGGTCTTTGATCCACTTGGAATTTGCTTTTGTGCACAATGAGCAATGTGTATCTATTTGTATTTTTTTCTATATGCAGACATCCAGTTAGACCAGCACCATTTGTTGAGGATACTTTTTTCCATTGAATGTTTTTGGCTTCTTTGTCCAAAATCAAGTATCCATAGGTGTGTGGGTTTATTTCTGGGTCTTCAGTTTGGTTCCATTGATACACCATTCTGTTTCTATGGAAGTACCATGCAGTTTTTATTACTATTGCTCTGTAGTACAGCTTGAGATTAGGGATAGAGATACCTCCAGATGACCTGTTGTTATACAGGATCATTTTGGCAATTCTGGTTTTTTTTTTTTTTTCCATGTGAGGTTGAGATTTTTTTCTTTCAAGTTCTGTAAAGAATTGTTTTGTTTTTTTTTTGTTTGTTTGTTTTGTTTTGTTTTTATGGGAATTGCATTGAATCTGTAGATTGATTGATTGCTATCTGGCAGGATAGCCATTTTCACTATATTAATCCTACTGATCCATGAGCACAGGAGATCTTTCCATCTTCTGATATCTTCCTCAAATTATTTCTTCAGAGACTTGAAGTTTTTGTTTGTTTGTTTGTTTGTTTGTTTTTTCAAACAAGTCTTTCACTTGCTTGGTTAAACTCACACCTAGGTACTTTATTTTATTAGTGGCTATTTTGGAGTGTGTTGTTTTCCTAATTTTTTTCGAGGCCCTTTTTTCTTTGGTATACAAGAGGATTTCTGATTTTTTTTTTTTTAGTTAATTTTGTATCCAGCCACTTTGATGAAGGTGTTTTATCAGCTGAAGGATTTATCTGGTTGAATTTTTGGGGTTGCTCATGTATACTATCCTATCATCTGAAAATAGTGATAATTTGACTTCTTCCTTTCCAATTTTTATCCCCTTAATTTCCTTTAGTAGTTTTACTGCTCTAACTAGGACTTCAAGTACTAAATTGAAGAGATTCAGAGAGAGTGATCAGCATTGCCTTGTCTGTGATTTCAGTGAGATTGATGTAAATTTCTCTCTATTTAGTTTGATGCTGGCTATAGGCTTACTATACATTGTCTTTACTATGTTTAGGTATGTTCCTTGTATCCATGATCTCTCCAAGACTTTAAACGTGAATAGGTGTTTGATATTCTCAAATGCTTTCTCAGCTTCTTAGGAGATGATCATGTGGTTTTTCTCCTTCAGTTTTTTATATGATGGATTACGTTGATGGATTTCCATACATTGAACCACCCCTGTATGCCTGGGATGAGGCCTACTTGGTCATAGTGAATGATATCTTTTATATGAGTATTTTGAGTATTTTTGCATCAATGTTCATAAAAGAGATAGGTCTGAAGTTCTCTTCTTTGGTTGGGTCTTTGTGATGTTTAGTTACCAAGGTGAACGTGGCTTCATAGAATGAGTTAAGTAATGTTCCTTCTGTTTCTATTTTGTTGAATAGTTTGAAGGGAATTGGAGTTAGTACTTCTTTGAAGGTCTGGTATAATTCTGTGCTAGAACCATCTGGCCGTGGGCTTAGTGCAAGAGGAAAATTCATAACACTAAGTGCCTTCACAGAGAAATTTGAAACATCTCATACAATCAACTTAATGGCCCACCTGAAAGCCCTAGGAAAAAAAAAAAAAAAAGAAGCAGACACACCCAAGAGGAGTAGATGGCTGGAAATAATCAAACTAGCCACAGAATTATCATCATGGATTGCTGCAGCCATGAATCATCTGAAGGAATGGGTGGGCATGGGAGCGTTGGTGTTGGTCTCCTTGGTTTGCCTGTGGTGTATATGCAAGATTAGAGTCTCACAACAGCGTATTGCAGCCATGATCATTCAGGCCTTTACAGCCATTGAAGCAGGACAGTCTCCCCAAGCATGGTGGGCTACCATAAAAAGCTAAAATGTTACGCTCAGAATGCGAGGCTAAGCACTGCACTCAGGGTCAGCTGCTTTCGACCCATAGAAGAGCATGTCTGATTGCATGCGGGTTGATGCCCCAGGTCCCGCCTCTGAGAAAAAGGTATCAGATGGGTCTGATGCTCTTTGGGTAGATGACACCTAAATGAACATTGGTACAAAGTCCCAATTTATTTCTAATATCAGAGATCAGACCTCTACTCTTGCCTGATGCGTCTAAAACAAAAAGGGGGAACTGTAGAGAGCTGAGTAATGCCGCGCCTTAAAGATGGAGCTGGTTTCTGCCTTCCACCTTCCCGATGGTGAGTGCTCTCTGTCACAAACAACTCCATATTTGGCTAAGGCTGAGGATCTGGCTTGCTTCCATGTATGTGGACCTATCTGCATTGCCCACGAGGCACGCTGGGGTTGGCTACCCAGAGGCTATTTTAAGCTGTGGGCTGGCTTTCCCCAGGGTCAGAAGATTGTTCAAGGTTCCTGAATAAACTGCATTGAGAAGAACAAAAAAAAGATCAGAAAGAAGGAGAGGAGGACCTCCCCTATCATTGGACTTGGGGAGAGGCATGCATGCAGAAAGGGGGGGAGGGGGGGACCGGGAAGGGAGGAGGGAGGGCCTTATGGGGGGGATACAAAAAGAATAAAGTGTAATTAATAAAAGTTAAATAAAAAATTTTTAAAAAATGAAAAAAAATGAGTTTGCTCAAGAGAAATCCGTGACTGCCTGAAATATTCTTTGAGGACATATTCTTTTGGGAAATAAACTATTCATTTGAAAAAAAACAAAAACAAAACAAAACAAAAAAAGAATGAAGTACAGATCTTTTTGTTACCTCCAGGAAGCACAGATGATATATAACATGTTAGAGAACAAAGGATGGAAGGAGATACTCCAGGCAAACAGAGCTAAGTAAGCAGGCATAGTTCTTCTAAGATCTGAGAAAATGTAAGACATTTTAACAATCAAGAAAAAACTCACCAACAGGATATTACAATCCTAAACATGTTTGCAACAAATACAGAAACAGTCAATTTCATAAAAGAAACACTTTTATATTTAAAATCACAGATCATCTTCAGCCGAGTGATACTGGGTGAGTTTAATGTTCCATTCATCCTCATAGAAAGGTCATTTAGAAACAAAAGCGCTAAGTAGGAATACACTGGAGTAAAATGACATTATAAATTATATGTATCTAACACCCATAAACAACATATTTTATGTGACTACTAAAGAATACAGGTTATTTTCAGTAGCCTTGGGTCTTCTCTTCAAGATAGAGCACACATTAGAACTCAAAGCAAATCTCAATAAATACAGGAAAATTGAAATCACATTCTGCATTCTATTTGACCATCATGAATTAAAGTTGCATGTAAATAATAGCAACAAAAATGACAGAATGAACATGAATTCATAAAAGGTAAACAAGAAACTGTGGAAAATTTTAGTGAAGAAAACAGTTTTGAATTCCTCGAATTGAGTAGTACACATGGGCAACAATGAAAGAAGTCCAAAGAGGAAGGTTCATACCAGCAAATGTGTGCACTAAAAACAAGAGAAGAGGACTCTAGTTAACAGATTAATAATGATTCTGATGAACTTTGTAAAGTAACTCCCAACATCCAGACAAATGAGGTCGGGAGAGATAATATATCAAGGACAAAATTAATGAAATGAAAACAAAAATATAACAACCCAAAAGTTAAGGTAACCAAAAGTTGATTCTTCAAAAGACTAATACAGTTAAAAACATGTATTCAAACTAACCACAAGAAAAATAGTTTTCAGATTTAATCAAACTTGATATGAGATGGAGAACATTATAGCAGACACCAAGGAAATTCTAAAATTCATAAAAACATAATTTCAAAATCTATATTCTTCCAAAATATAAAATCTGCAACAGTACCAAAATATCTGGGCACAGGGCTCTTTTGTTTTGAGACTGATACTCTAACCAAGAACCATTTATGGATATAACCTAGAACCCCTGCACAGATGTAGCCCATGGCAACTTAATATCCCAATTGAGTTTCCTAGTAACGAGAACAGGGACTCTCTTTGACATGAATCCAGTTGCTGGCTCTTTGACTGCCTTCCCCTGATGTGGGAGTAGCCTTGCCAGGCCACAGAGGAAGACAATGCAGCCAGTCCTGATGAGACCTGATAGGCTAGGGTCAGATGTAAGGGGAGGAGGACCTCTCCTATTAGTGGACTTGGACAGGGGCATGGGATGAGAAGAGGGAGGGAGGATGGGATTGCGAGGGAATAAAGGAGGGGGCTACAGCTGGGATGCAAAGCAATTATATAATTAATATAAAGAAGAAAAAAAGAAAATTAAAATACAATCTTAAAAAAAGATGAACTTTTATACTTTTATATATGGCCTACAAAAGTTAAATCAAGATGAAGCTAATCACTTAAATAGACACATAATTTCCAATGAAGTATTATTAGCAGTAAATAAAAATCTCCAATCTAGACGGTTGTGGTGGTACACAGCTGTAATCTCAGCACTCAGGGAGGCAGAGGCAGGAGGATTTCTGTAAGTTCAAGGCCAGCCTGATCTACAAAGTCCAGGACAGCCAAGGCTACAAAGAGAAACCATGTCTTCAAAACTCAAAAATATA
>REGO01000252.1:249718-338656 GCA_010120015.1 Rhombomys opimus
GGACATGGGCTAAGAGGATCAATCCTCGTTTAGAAAGACAGATGGGATGTGCATTGAATGCATGACAGGGGTCTACTGAGCGCATCTGAAAGCCTCTAACTAGCAGTGTTTTCAAAGCAAACACTCATGACCAAACCTTTGACAGAGTGCAGGGAGTCGTGGGAAAGAAGGGGAGTTGGTCTGATGGGGAAGGGATAGGAGCTCCATAAAGACCAAATGTATCTGGGCACAGGGTCTTTTCTGAGACTGACATTCAACCAAGGACCATGTATGGATATAACCTAGAACCTCCGCTCTGATGTGGCCTGTGGTAGCTCAGTAACCAACCGGTTTCCCAGGGTGAGGAGAACAAGGACTATTTCTAACAGGAACTCAATGAAGATACCTGATAAAACAGGATCGGATGAATGGGGGGAGGTCCCCCCCTGTCGGTGGACTTGGAAAGGGGCACAGTGGTGATGAGTGAGGGAGGGAGGGACTGGGAGGGAATGAGGGTTCGGGGCACGGCTGGGATGCAGAGTTAATAAAATGTAACTGATAAAAATAAAAATAAAAAAAAATAAAATAAAATAAAACAAAGTAAAGAAATACTACCAAACTTAATTCAAAAGCCCATCAAAATTATTATCTACCTTAAAACAAGTTGGTTTCATCTCAGAAATATAGGAATGTTTCAAAACACATACAGCAATAAATACAATCCACCTCACAAACAGACTAAATACAAACAACACATTATAATCTTGATAAATATAGAAAAAAAAAAAACATTGGCTCAAATCCAGTATCCACTCATGCCAAAGTCCTGGAGAAAAAAGGGATAAAATACAATTGAGAGACTATTTAAGAAACTTCCAACCAACATCATCCTAGATGAAGACATACTCAAAGAATTCCAACAAAAACAGGAACAAGACAAGGAAGCACTTCAGATACAGGACGAAGAACACCTGAGTTCTACTGGAATCTAATGCCTCCTCCCTGAGAACTAACTTTCACACCTGTAGGAAATGGTGGAGGCTGCCATTGGAGGGAAGCAATAGTGGTACCTAGCCATGAAGTCCATGAACAAAATACACCTAAGAGTTCAGTGTCGGCCGGCATATCATAACCACTTGGTAACCAATAGCTGTCTAATCAGGCCTAAGACCTACTCAATGGGTGGGAAATCATGAATAGTACTAGGAATCTAGCCAGGATACTGGGGCTTTGAAGCCATGGATCTTAGAGGAGAAACTATTACTACTCCTTTCCTATACCAATGTGATTTTTAACTGCCATCTAAATATTTATAATTATAGCCACAGATAAATGTAGCTCTTACTCTTCATCAAAGAAGCACCTTTTTTTCCACAAAGAATCATTGCAGAAAAGTAAAACCAGTCATATGAAGAGAAAAACAGATTCTTTTTTTTAATTTAATTTTATTTTTTTAGTTACATTTTGTTAACTCTGTGTCCCCGATGTATCCTGCTCCCTCATTCCCTCCCCAACCCCACACTCCCTCCCTGTTCTCCTCCCTGCCCCTTTCCAAGTCCACTGATAGGGAAGGACCTCCTCCCCTTTCATTTGACCCTATTTTACCAGGTAACTTCAGGGCTGGCTGTAGAGTCCTCCTCTGTGACCTAACAGGACTGCTCCTCCCCTGGGGGGGGGAGGGAGTCAAGGAGCCTGACCTTGAGATCCTGTTAGAAATAGTCCTTGTTCCCCTTACTTTGGAAAACTATTTGGTTACTGAGCTACCACAGGCAACATCTGAGCAGAAGTGCTAGGTTATATCCATAGATGGTCCTTGGTTGAGTGTCAGTCTCAGAAAAGACCCTGTGCCCGGATATATTTGGTCTTTGTAGAGCTCCTATCCTTTCCATATCATACTAACTCCCCTTTTTTCATATGATTCTCTGCACTCTGCCCAGGGTTTGGTTATGAGTCTTAGCGTCTGCTTTGAAACACTGCTAGGTAGAGTCTTTCAGATGCCTTTTGTGGTAGATTCCTGTCATACCTTAAATGCACATCCCATTTGTCTTTCTAAATGAGGATTGATCATCTTTGCCCGTGTCCACTTTCTTGATTATCTTCTTTAGGTGTGTAGATTTCATGTTTATCATATCTTGTAGGTCTATATAAGCGAGTATATACCATGTTTGTCTTTCTCCTTCTGGGATACTTCACTCAGAATGATGTTTTCTAGGTCCTACCATTTGCCTGCAAATTTAATGATGTCCTCCTTTTTGATTGCTGAGTAGTATTCCATTGTGTAAAAATACCACAATTTCTGTATCCATTCCTCCGTTGATGGACATCTGGGTTGTTTCCAAGTTCTGGCTATTACAAATAAAGCTGCTACAAACATGGTTGAACAAATGTCCTTGTTGTGTACTTGAGCAAATTTTGGGTAGATACCTAGGAGTGGTATAGGTGAGTCTTGAGGTAGCACTACTCCTAATTGTCTGAGAAAGCGCCAGATTGACTTCCAAAGTGGTTGTACCAGTTTACATTCCCACCAGCAGTGGAGGAGGGTTCCCCTTTCTCCACAACCTCTCCAGCGAAAACCAGATTCTGATATGCTCCCATTGTATATATTTACAGCACAACTCCTGAAGCTAAGGGTCAGGGAACACCACAGAAGACAGGGCAAAGATTGCACGGTCAGCAAGTCTGTTTATCTATTGAGAGATCTTATATATAAATGTTAGACATGCTATTCTTAAATTACCTTAACAAGATGCCTACCTAAATAAGAACTGAGTAACAACTACGCCAACAGACATACAAATATATAAGGGGTAAATTTCTGCTTCCTAAGACAAAGGGCTTCTGGCAACAGCTGAATTCTGACAGAAAGAGAATGTCTTTCTCAGAGAGGCTGAGTCTATTAATTAATTATCCAAATCTAAGCAGTCAATCCATAAATCAATAATAATAATTAAAAAAAAACATGCATCGACAGAGCAGGTTGTATTTATAGCAATTACAATAACAGTACAAGGAAAAGAAAGCATGAGTTTGAAAGAGAATGAGATCAGAAGGAAGGATTGGAGGGAGAAGAAGGAAAGGGATATATATAATTGTATTTTAAATAAACCACTGATTTCCTATTCTATGGCTTTTCTGAGGTTTAAGTGCTTGAAGATTGTTCAGTACATGTTTAATTTTATTTTTTTAATTAACATACAAGCTAACCCATTTCCTACAGAATTTTCTTGCCTACTGAGTTTTAGTTGACTTTCATCTAATTCTTTCCCTTGTGAATCTCCCTGCCCTTCTCCTAATTTTGCTTCTTTCTCAGTACTCTCCTTCTACTTTCCCGCCACATGGAGTCTAGTACTATCTCTTTGCTCCTTTAAAGTCTTTTCTCTGTCTCTTGGGCAGCTTTCAAGTTTTCTAACCTCTATCCACACTTGTACCTACATAAATACACACATTTAACCATTAGGAGTTAGGGTGTGAACTTTTATTCCCCTGTTTCAGTTGTTGTCTTGGAGGCTTACAGCCTCTGTCTGCCAACCTAGGTCTAGTCCTGGAAGCTTCTCTCCTCCACAAAATCTAAACTAGGCCTAGAATGTCATCACTCTCTGAGATTTACACTGAATAAGCGCCTAGCTTCTTGTTTTACTGAACTCTGGCCTGCTGGCTCAATTCTGCTGTTTTGGCTCAAACTCTGCTCCAAACTGACTTATTCAATCTGGTTTCTCTCTTTGTCTCTGACAGAATCTCTCTGCTTGGCCTCAAACTAACTCCAACAATCTGCTCTAATCTTCTGGCTCCTTCTCATTTTATGGCTCTCATTCTCTGACCTCACTTTCAAACTTGGGTTACCTTCATTGTTTGAGATTAAAGGCATGTATCACCACTTCTGGACATAAGCTTTTCTTTACCTCACACCTCCTTAGGCCTTGAACTCAGCTCTGCTTGCTTTGTCTCCTGGATTAAAGCCAAGCTGGATCACAGACACCTAGAAGGTCTTTGGATGAGATCTCTTGCCTAAACAGCTGTGTTCTGAATTAAAATTCGATTAGAAGTGCCTGTTTAATGGGAGAGATTAGGCATTCTTTCTAAATCTAGGTAATTTCACTTAACATATTTTCTACTTACATCCATTCTCATAATTTTAATTTTCTTTATGGCTATGCAAAGTTCTATTGTGTATATGTAAGAATGGTGAGGATAAGTCTATTTAGAGAAAACATTTCACTATATAGTAGCAGTTATATGTGTCAGTTATTAACATGATATATAAGATTATGGTTAATATAGACAATTGCTGTATTGTCTATGAGCTAGCTGTTCTACATTCTTCCTCTGACATTGTTGCTTTTGTTTTTCTCATGGGGAACTAAACACATCTAACTTACAGTTCCTTCTTTCAAATGTTCTTCTCCTTGTTTTTAGAAGGACATTTAAAATAGAATATTTTTCCTAGACAAATGTTCTTTGAATGATTGTGTTAATGAGAAAAATTTTGTGGGTTATTTTCTTGTTTTTTTTAATCTTTTTTTGTGAGACTATAATTATATTATTACCTCCCCTTTCCTCTATTTTTCATTATTTGTCATTTTATAGATATGTTTTTGATTCACTTGTGACAAAAACATGTAGCTTCAATTTTATGAACTTTTATAAAGAAGTGTCATGGGGGACGGATGAAAATAGTTGACATGTCATTTTCTATCAACCCCTTCTCATCTGTGTATGGCTTTCTATTGACTTCACCAGCTTTTCATTGAAATGTTTGCCCACATCATGCTCCAGGGATAATTACAGCTGCATTTCCAATCAAGCCCATGACTTCCTGAGATAATTGCTGGCACTTATAGGACAGAAATAAAGCTTCTCCCCCAATAATACATTTTTATCTCACAAAAAATCCACAGAATACCATGTGTTCTGTTTCGTTTTCTAACTGCAAACATCTCTTTTGCTTTTCTAAAAGCTTGAATGAAAATATAGTTTACAATTTAAGTAATTGTTATCATTGTGATTAATTTGTAATGATCTTGAGAGTCCTCAGTAGACTTCAGCTCCTAATGAAGAATTGGCTATGCTCTTCCTTTCCTTCCTTCTATTGCTCCTGCTGTGACTGACAGAAAATCAGAAGGAAAGGAAACAGAGAGAAGCTGTGATTAAGTTTTCATCTGATCTTTTAGCTGAAGACAAAGAGCTTAGCTGAGACTGAGAAATCGTATCTACCATGTCACTACCAATTAACTGAACTTGACTGTCAAGTGTTTCATTTCAATGGAGTAGAAATGGAAATTATGCAGTTAGAACACTGGGACAATATCCCTTGACATTTGTTTCATGGTAAATACTTTTGTCATTCCTTACCGGAAAAAAAAAAGTGGGTGAAAATACCTTTTATTCAAAAGGAGAATTATGGGTATATCTGAATGGAAACATTTTTAACTTTTTAAGAAATAAATATTATATAAAACATAACTTTGTTTCCTTTGGTATTTTATGAGTTTTTGAAGTGATTCTGTAAATAATGAAATTTCTCAACCATATAGATAAAGCTTGAATATAAGGAATGCAAATTTGAATACAAATGACTTACAAAATAGTAGAAAGAATGAAGCAGGTGTTATATAAATATGAGCTTATATCTATTGCATCCTTAAATTAGATATAGACAAAATATGCAGCTTAATTTGAAATTTTAATGTATTTGATGGAAATATAATATGGAAATATAATTGAACAATTTCCCTTTAAGATGTGGCACAGGAGAGGGTAAGCAAGGTGCTGCTGGAGCTCACGTCTAAACACGCAGGCTGGCACTGCTGGAGCTCACCTCTAAACACACAGGCTGGCTGTGACACTGGGTGAGTGCGCTCCACAGAAGCTGGAGATCTGCAAGGTGTCATGTCACAAATAAATTCACTGCCAATTTATGCTCTGCACAAGTAAATGAGAAGTTGTTTAAGATTAAATATTCTTCTTGATGGGAGTATCTTCAGCAAGAGCACTCACATAAACAACGCTCTGATTAAGGGAATGAGGGAAACTCCATCACGACTCAGTACTTCAGCAAATAGCTGCTTAGGGTTATTTAAAAGATCTTTTCAGAGAAACTGACCATAGCAGTTCATTAGAATATGTGGCCATTGTCCTGGAAGTCATTCTGAGCCATGTTGTTCTTATATAGGCGGTAAAAAGGAGATAATAAATTGTCAAGTTCATAGATTCACCAAGGAATTTTTAAAAAGTCAAGATTTTATCATGTGCTTTGAAAACTCCATGATAATGTGACAGTGGTGCTCCTGTTTCTGACAAAGAAAATTTCATCTTTGAACTTGGGTTTTTTTTTTGTTTTTTGTTTTTTTTTTTTTTTGAATCATATTGCTGTGTTTTTCTTATGGAACCAAAGTCTCATTCAAGTCACAAATGACAATGATTTCAAAAACAAATCAAAATAATAATAGCCTAATCCCACCCGTACACACAAAGAGATAGAGTGTCAGAGACAGAGACAGAGAGACTTATCTCACCATTTAAATAATATGTTGACTAGTTTTTCTGAAAACAACAACAGAAAGCTAACAAAAAGCCTACTCCACCTCTTTTATCTCAAGTGAAGGCTGGCACTAATAATCGTGATATCCTCCTTACAGTGTGTGGATGAAAGATGGGAAAAACAGTCACTCTGAAACTATCTATTCAGACACTGACATTATAGAATTAAAGACAGTTCATAGGCTTTATAATAATTCCATCACAGAAACAAAAAATTGAGAGGAAATGTCCAATTGGCTACTCTTTAAAAAAAAAAATACAATTTCGGGGTTCCAAGATGGCGGCAAACAGAGCACAGCATTTTGGAGAGGCAGAGGACATGATTCTCCAAAATTGGTGAGTGGAGAGACAATCGAAACTAGAATTTGGACTTTGGGGCTTGCTAAAGGAGAGGTGACACCACAGAAGCGTGGAGTGCTTGTAGATTTAGATAGGGCACGGACTTCTCTGGGAAGGAAGTGGGGTGCTTCCCTTGTCTGGGCCTCCCACTCGGAGAAACCTGCACACAGCATCAGGTAGCTGAGCGCTAAGCTCACAGCCTGGGAACTAAGACAGCAGAGGCAGTGCTCCAGGCCCCTTACTGCAGCAGACAGCTGTAACCGCCCGCTGAACACTATCCCTCCAAGGAGCCCATAACCTGGGCCCTGCCTAGGGCTCTCTTGCCAAGCTCCAGACCTGCGGAGCATCCCCCAGCCCCCACCCCGCGGGACACAATTGATCCCCTCTACAAGGAGCACAGCAGAGCTCACGTCCCTCGGGCAATCCCGCGCAGCAAGAGTGTACACACCTCCGGAAAACCCCACCACACTGGAGGAACACAGCCACTGCCAGCGCTAGAGCACAGGCCCAACCACAGAGACTCAGTTCCACAATACAATCCTTCCTGGATCCAAAATCCGAAAAGCTCAGTGCCTGGGGCTCAAGACAGCAGAAGCAGGGCTTCAGGCCCCTCAGCCACAGTGGAGAGCTGTAACCGCCCGCTGAACGCCACCCCTCAGAGCACACATCCGAGGAGCCCACGCCCTGCCTAGTGCCCTGTTGCCAAGCTCTGGACCCTTGAGCGCACCCCACCACCACCACCACTGGGTCCTGCCAGAGTGCACGCACTGCCAGAAACTCCACCCTGCCAGAGCACATGCCCAAAGAATGACAGCCACAGAGACTCAGATCCGCAGTACAGTCCTTCCCAGATCCCAAGTCTGCAAGTGGCAGTACTGACTACGCAGGGCTGCCCAGCCAGTGATTGTATGGGCCATCCAACCCCTCAGTGACAGATAACCAGCTGAATAGCCACCAAAGCCTAGCAGACCTGCAAAAACAATACACACCTGCAATCAGCAACAGTGCTTGCTATCCCTTAAGTGACTGCAACACCTTCAGTGCCTGCAAAGCACCCCTCTCACACACTGAAGGCCTCTTCATTCTCTAACACCCTGTCCCCTAGGACACACCCACAAGCACTCGCTCAATCACATGCTACCTGGCATTTGCCCTTCTGCGCCTGCGAACTTTCCTCCTACAGATATAGCTGTATCACCAACATACACACTGAAACCACAGAACCTCCCCCATTTTCTGAAGAATTCTCCAAACACCAGAGAAAGACTGGTCTGATCTGCAGAATCCAGGAACAAACAGTGAACCCTATGGATAACCAAATGGCCAGGTGTCAGTGAAAAAACACAACCAACGTAAATCAAGATACCATGGTTTCACCGGAAACTTCCCAAATAAATGGATACTCCAACTCATCAGAAAAACAAGAAGATGATTTTAAAGCTATGGTTATCCAGTTATTTGAGGCACATAAGGAGGAAACCAACAAATCTCTCAGAGAAATAACCATACAGTTTCAAACAGTTGAAGAAGAAACAAATAAAGCTCTCAAAGATTTGGCCTCCCAAATGGAAACAAAGAAAAAAATGAAGTGAATGATGCTCTTAAAGAAACACAGGCAAATATAGCCAAACAAATGGAGGCAGAAGTAATGGCATTAAGAGAGGAAACAAACAAAAAATTAGAGACCATCTTAGATACACAGGAATCCACATTCAAAGAGATGAAGGAAATGTTGCAAGGCATGAAAACAGAATTAGAATCAATAAAGAAAACACAAACTGAGAAAACCCTGGAACTGGAGAACTCAGAGAAAAGAGAAGGAACCACAAAGGTAAACATCACTAATAGAATACAAGAGATGGAAGAGAGAATCTCGGGTGCTGAAGATACACTCGCAGAAATTGATACTTATCTCAAAGAAAAAGTAAAATCGGAAAAACCCCAAACACAAAACATCCAAGAAATCAAGGATGCCATGAAAAGGCAAAATCTAAGAATAATAGGAATTGACAAAGAAGAGGATTCCAGGCTCCAAGGTCCAGAAAATATTTTCAAGAAAATCATAGAAGAAAAATTTCCCAACCTAAAGAAAGAAATGTCCACAAACATCCAAGAGGTTTGCAGAACACCAAATAGACTAGACCAGAAAAGAAACTCCTCATGCCACATCACAGTCAAAACATTTAATCTACAGAACAAAGAAAATATACTAAAAGCAGCAAGGGAAAAAGGCCAAGTAACATATAAAGGTAGATCTATCAGAATCACACCGGAATTCTCATCAGAAACTATGAAAGCCAGAAGGGCCTGGGGAAATATCATGCAGGCTCTAAGGGACCACAGGTGCCAACATAGACTACTATACCCAGCAAAGCTCTCAATCAACATAGATGGAGAAAACAAAATATTTCACAACAAAACTAAATTTAAGCAATATTTGAACAGCAAACCAGCCTTACAGAAGATACTAGAAGGAAAATTCCAATCCACCAAAACAACTACACCCAAGAAAACATAGGTTATAGATAATTTCCCAACAAAAATCAAAAGAAAACAAACAATGAATCACAGTAACACCACCAACTCCACAATAATAGGAAATAACATTCAATGGTCATTGTTATCTATCAACATCAATGGACTCAACTCTCCAATAAAAAGACACAGACTAACAGAATGGTTGCGGAAATAGGATCCAACATTTTCCTGCATCCAAGAAACACAACTATGCAACAAAGATAAATACCTCAGAGTAAAAGGCTGGAAAATAGCTTTTTAAGCAAATGGACCCCAAAAAACAAGCAGGAGTGGCTATCTCAATATCTAACAAAATAGACTTTCAACCAAAACTAATCAAAAAAGATGAGGAGGGGCACTTCATTCTCATCAAAGGAAAAATCCACCAAGAAGACATCACAAATTTGAACATCTATGCCCCAAATATAAGAGCACCTACATTTGTACATGAAACATTATTAAAGCTTAAATCACACATTGATTGCAATACCTTAATAGTGGGAGACTTCAACACCCCACTATCACCAAGGGACATATAATCTAGACAGAAGCCAAACAGGAAAATAAAGGCACTTACAAACATCCTAATTCAAATGGACCTAATAGATGTCTACAGGACTTTTCGCCCAAATTCAAAAGAGTATACATTCTTTTCATCACCTCATGGAATGTTTTCCAAAATAGAGCATATAGTTGGTCACAAAGCAAGCCTCAACAGATATAAAAAGATTGAAATAATCCCCTGTATTCTATCTGACCACCATGGACTAAAGATGGACCTCAGCAACAATGGAAATAGCAAACAGCCTATATGCACATGGAAACTTAACAACTTGCTACTCAATGACAGCTGGGTTAAGGAAGAAATAAAGAAAGAAATTAAAGACTTCCTAGAATTCAATGAAAATGAAGGCACAGCATACCCAAATTTATGGGACACATTGAAAGCAGTACTTAGAGGAAAACTCATAGCACTAAGTGCCTTTAAGAAGAAATTTGTAACATCTCATACAAACAACTTACTGGCACAACTGAAAGCCCTAGAAAAAAAGGAAGCAGAAACACCCAGGAGGAGCAGATGGCTGGAAATAATCAAACTCAGGGCTAAAATCAACCAATTAGAAACAAATGAAATAATTTAAAGAATCAATGAAATCAAAAGCTGGTTCCTTGAGAAAATTAAGAAGGTAGACAAACCTTTCGCCAAACTAACTAAAAGGCAGAGAGAAACTATTCAAATCAGCAAAATCAGAAATGAAAAGGGAGACATAACTACAGACAATGAGGAAATCTAAACAATCATTAGGTTGTACTACAAAAGCCTATATGCCACAAAGTTCAAAAATGTAAAAGAAATGGACAATTTTCTTGATAGATTCAGTCTTCCAAAATTAAGTCAAGATCAGGTAGAAAGACTGAACAGCCCTATATTCCCACGGAAATTGAAGCAGCCATCAGCAGCCTCCCTTCCAAAAAAAGCCCAGGGCCAAATGGTTTCAGTGCAGAATTCTACCAGACCTTCAAAGAACTTCAATTTTCTCCAAATTATTCCACAAAATAGAAACAGAAGAAACATTACCAAACTCATTCTATGAAGCCACAGTCACCTTAATACCTAACCCACACAAAGATCTACCAAAAAAAGAGAACTTCAGACATAACTCTATTCTAAACATTGATGCAAAGATACTCAATAAAATACTTGCAAACCAAATCCAAGAACACATCAAAGATATCATCCACCATGACCAAGTAGTCTACATCCCAGGCATGCAAGGGTGGTTCAATATATGGAAATGCTTCAATGTAATCCACCATATAAACAAATTGAAGAAGAAAAACCACATGATCATCACCTTAGAAGCCAAAAAAGCATTTGACAAAATCTAACACCCATTCGTGTTAAGTCTTGGAGAGATCAGGGATACAAAGCATGTATCTAAACATAGTAAAGGCAATATACAGCAAGCCTATAGCCAACATCAAACTGAACAGAGAGAAACTTAAAGCAATCCCACTGAAATCAGGGACAAGACAAGGCTGCCCATTGTCTCCATATCTCTTCAACATAGTGCTTGAAGTCCTAGCCAGAGCAATAAGACAACTAAAGGAGATCAAGGGGATACAAATCGGAAAGGAAGTAGTCAAAGTTTCACTATTCGCAGATGATAAGATAGTATACCTGAGTGACCCCAAAAACTCAACCAGAGAGCTCCTTCAGCTCATAAACACCCTCAGCAAAGTGGCAGGATTCAAAATTAACAAAAATCAGAAGCCCTCCTGTATACCCGAGACAAAAGGGCCGAGAAAGAAAACAGGGAAACACCACCCTTCACAATAGCCACTAATAACATAAAGTACCTTGGTGTGACTCTAACCAAGCAAGTGAAAGACCTGTTTGAGAAAAACTTCAAGTCTCTGAAGAAATCCAAGAAGATATCAGAAGATGGAAAGATCTCCTGTGCTCATGGATAGGTAGGATTAACACAGTGAAAATGGCCATTCTGCCAAAAGCAATCTACAGATTCAATGCAATTCCCATCAAAATACCAACACAATTCTTTACAGACCTTGAAAAAAAACCTCCCAACTTCATATGGAGAAACAAAAAAAAAAAAACCCAGAATTTCCAAAACAGTACTGTACAACAACAAATCCTCTGGAGGTATCTCCATCCCTGATCTCAAGTTGTACTACAGAGCAATAATAATAAAAACTGCTTGGTACTGGAATAGAAACAAAAAGGTGGATCAATGGAACAGAAGATTCAGAAATGAACCCACACACCTATGAATACTTGATTTCTGACAAAGAAGCCAAAACCATTCAATGGAAAAAAGACAGCATCTTCAGGAAATGGTACTGGTCCAACTGGATATTGACATGTAGAAAAATGAAAATAGATCCATATTTTTCACCCTGCACAAAACTAAATTCCAAGTGGATCAAAGACCTCAACATAAAACCAGATACTCTAAATCGGTTAAAAGAAAAAGTGGGGAACAGCCTAGAACTCATTGGCACAGGAGACAACTTCCTGAATAGAACAACATCAGCAGAGCGGTATGGAGCTGAACAGAGTATTCTCTGTAAAAGAATATAGAATGGCAGAGAAACACATAAGGAGATGTTCAACATCCCTAGCCATCAGAAAGATGCAAATCAAAACGACCCTGAGGTTTCACCTTACACCCATCAGAATGGCTAAGATCAAAATCTCAAGAGATAACACATGCTGGAGAGGTTGTGGAGAAACCTCCTCCACTGCTGGTGGGAATGTAAACTTCTACAACCACTTTAGAAATCAATCTGAAGCTTTCTCAGACAATTAGGAACAGTGCTACCTCAAGATCCAGCTATACCACTCCTAGGCATACATCCAAAAGTTGCTCAAGTACACAACAAGGACATTTGCTCAACCATGTTTGTAGCTGCCTTATTCATAATAGCCAGAACTTGGAAACAACCCAGATGTCCATCAATGGAGGAATGGATACAGAAATTATGATACTTTTACACAATGGAATACTATGCAGCAATTAAAAACAAGGAAATCATGAATTTTGCAGGCAAATGGTGGGATCTAGAAAAGATCATCCTGAGTGAGGTATCCCAAAAGCAGAAAAACATACATGGTATATACTCACTTACATAGACCTATAAGATAGGATAAACATACTAAAATATGTACGCCTAAAGAAGATAAAAAAGAAAGAGGTTCCGGTGTAAGATGATCAATCCTCATCTAGAAAGAAAAAGGGGATGGACATTGGAAATAGGAGAAAATAAGTAACAGGACAGTAGCCTACCACAGAAGGCACCTGAAAGACTCTACCTACTAGTGTATCAAAGCAGATGCTGAGACCCATAACCAAGCCTTCAGCAGAGTGTAGGGAATCATATGAAGGAAGGAGGAATTAGTATATCCTAGAGAGGACAGGGAGTCCCACAAGGTCCAAATATATCTGAGCACAGGGATCTTCTATGAGGCTGTTTATCCAACCAAAAACCATGCATGGATATAACCTATAACCCCTGCTCAGACATAGCCCATGGTAGCTCAGTATCTAAGTGGGTTCCCTAGAAAGGGGGACAGGAATTGTTTCTGTCATGAATTCATGAGCTTCCCCTTCCCGATGAGGGAGGAGCAGCCTTGCTAGGCCACAGGTAAGGACACTGCAACCATCCTGAAGATACCTGATAAGCTAGGGCCAGATGGAAGTAGAGGAGGACACCCCCTCTCAGTGGACTGGGAAGGAAGCAGGGAGGAGATGAGGGAGGGAGGAGATGAATGGGAGGGGAAGAGGGAGTGGGCTACAGTTGGGATACAAGTGAATGTATAAAAATATTTAAAAGTAAAAAAAAACATTAATAAAAATAAAAAAATAAATAAAATTTTAGTAATTCATTATCTTCAGTAGTTTGTACCCTGGAGCTAATATATTATGTAAATATACTACACATTAATATAATAAATACTTTTTAAAATATTGTTAATATATTAAATATACAATATAACATATATATAGGTATTTTATTTGTTACATGAAAGATAAATTCTGTATGATTGAAAAAAATGAACAAATAGAAGCCTTATTTTCAAGTGCAATGTGGAAATGTGTAAACATTTTAATAAGTAACATTTTATCTATTTCATGATTTCTGACAATAGGTATCTTCATATGTAGCATTATTATATGAATTTGTGATAACACATACTATGTCATTGCATGAACAATGTGGCATGTTTGCATTCTAATGGGTGTTGCCAGCTTGTAGGGTGAATAGGTCACATTATTTTTATATTCACCAATAATCCACAAGAATGAGGGTATTCTACAACTGAGCAGTTGATTTCAAAACCTGAGGACTTTGAAAAGCTTTACCGTTCTCTAATTTTGTAATTCTGAGCCTTTCCTTTGCGTGTTTATTAGAATTCTGATTGTTAACTTATTTGACTAATATCTATATTTGTGGATATGGGTACGTGCATTCCATGTTTACTTGTGGAGTTCAGGGGATTTGTAGGAGTCATTTCTCTTCTTGCTTCCTGAGTTCTGGAGATCACACCCATGGCACCATGCTTGAGCAGGAAGCACTTTTATACTCTAAGCTATCCACTTGCTTTGCTCACCAACCTATTCACTTGCTTTGCTTATTTTAATTTGTTAACAGAGTTAGACACTTAAGTATATATGGTTCATCAAAAATATTTAGGAAGTTGACTTATACACTGTGTAATGAAACATAAGGATGTGTTTATCAAAGGTTAATCAAAAATCTTGCTATTCTGTAAGTAATATTTATTAAGATAAGCAGAAAGAGTGAAGCATTATTTTTAATAAACACACTAGTAAATGGCCCAAAACTAGAGTATAAGCATAAAATATTATGCAAACAAGTGTAAAGACTTGGTTGAAAATAGTACTCCAGCCTATCTGCCTGCTGCATCATGGTCACAGACACTGAGCCCAGTAGAGGTGAGCTGGGCACAGGCCTCACACCCATTGCCCCCCAATCTAAGGGGGCCTGTGGGATACTTCAATAGCATTCAGATTGGAGAACTTTTGCCTGTTCCTCACTGCCTGTCCCACCAGGGCCACAGACACCAAACCCAGAGGAAAAGTAGAAGGGGAGGTATAGAGAGAGGGTGGGACTAGGAGGGAAGAAAGGATGGGGCTGCAATAAGGATGTAAAGTGAATGAAAAAATGTAAAATTATAAAAGAAAATAGCACTTCAATGTTTATAGACAATTATTTTCTAATGGATGAAGCTGTATGTAGTCATTTCTTCAAAACTGCTTCCTTATGAATTGTTAAGATAATTTTTGTTCTAACATTTTATATATATCAACCCCCAAGATTTCATATATGATATTATATTTATAATTATATAAATAAAATATTTATATTTACTAAAATGGTTCCATAGCAATATTCTCATACTCAGCATATTTGTGTACTTAAATACATATGACTTATCAATGTAATCCCTTCATTAAGCTTTGAAACTTACTGACTGAAAATACTATGGGCATCATCATGAAAAACTGTACAGTACAAGACAGGCCAAGATAAAGGACAACAACCAGAAGAAACATTAACAGTGTTTCCCACATATGAAGAAGAGGAAGTAGTTATTTGAGGGAAGCTTGTAGGAGCTTGTAGGACAAATAGCACTCCACAGATGGATATTTAAATGTTGGAGAATATAAAATAGGAGATATCACAAAAAATTGAGGAAAATGAAGAAAATGCATGTCTGACTAATGCATTAAAAGTTTTGAAAGTGAAGAAAATGATACTTTTCAATAATGTGGAGGATACTGATTTGGAGATATGACATTAATTTGTGATATGGTGAGTAAATAAAGACTGTCACATGACAAACCCTGTATTAATTATTGCAAAACACTTGCGAAGTTTAGTACATAAAGCCTGAATCCCGACACTCAGGAGGCCAGGCAGGGTAATCTCTAGGCTGAGGGAGGTCTTGGTTACTTGGTAAGATCTTGAACAACAAGAAAAGCACTAACAGTAAGTCAAGATTAATGCAGCAGAACTGTGGGAAGATCATGGGGCGGAGTCAGAGAACACAGGACTTAATAAAGGCATGAAATGAAGCAGCTGGAGGACTGGGCATCAGGAGTGATCATATGAAAGGGAAAGTGCTCCTGAAAGGGAAGATGTCAGGAGGAAGGTATTGAGAAGTGGCAACCCAGAAAAGAACAGAGGGTTTACTATGGAAAACCAGCAAATGGCCTAAAGAAAAGATTGGCTTGAGACTTTTAAAAGTATCTAAGATATATTTAATATTAACAAAAAGAAAAATTAAAGTAGTTGGAATTGTGAGTTATATGATTCTATGATATATGTAAATTTCCATTTTGACTCAACAGCATTTATTAAGATTATTCGCTCTTAAATTTCTTACAACAGACTCTGAGACTTCAATGGAATCATCTAGATCCAGTTAGCAGAATCATAAACAAATATGAACACTGAGAGAAACCTTTCCTAACATTGATATTACTTCTTAAAATATATCCTAGAGAGTTATCTGTAATGGATCTTCCTGCCAAACCTGAAAGCCCATGTTCAATGCCCAGGAACCACATGACTGAAGGAGAAAAATCAATTACTGCAAGTTATCCTCTGATTTCTATAAATACACTCTGGCATACACACACACACACACACACACACACACACACATGAATATATGAATATATAAATACATGTAGTACAAATTAAAGATGGCATGTATATGGCAGAAAAATTGTGGTGATAACAGTGCTGGTTTGCAGTGCATTTGTTTTAGTGTGAATGTACAGAGCCTTTCTCTTATACACAATTATGTATCTAAGAATATGGATCTCATCCATCCTATCCTATCATTGTTTTTTTCCAAACCTTAATATAATGTGGGTGTTAGTGTCCATACATCAAGTTGCATTAGTATTGTTGTTTGTCATTGTTGTATTACAGTAATACAGTACAGTATAGTTCGTAGTGATGATCCAAGATCATGGTAACATTAATATGCGGAAGGTGTCAAGTGCATTCCATGCAGCTTGTTAATCTTTTATGGGCCAAGATCTAATAAGATTACAGAAATATCCATTGAAACTCTAAGAAAACCTATGAGGGAACTTTATGATTTTGTTATTTTTGGTACTCTGATGGCCTTTCCATGGAGGAAGTCCCCACGTGTGCCTGGTAAACTTCTTTAAGGGTTAATGACATTTCCTACCCTAAATCTCATATAAGGAGATATGATTCTGCCCAAGAAAAAAAGGTCATATGTTTATCTTTTGGGGGCCGATTTGTTTTTCTTGCCTATTTACCATATAGGAAATTAAAATCCAGCTCAGTAGATAAAGAATGTGAGACTCATTTTCAAACTCTACTTCTTATTAGAAAACCAACAAGCCCAGATTCAGTCAAAGCTAGAAAAAATATGATAAAATTAAGGGCCTGTGGCTTTATGTGAAAATATATAAAATAATAAATTAGGTGGTACATATTAGATGTATTCAAAGAAATATCCCTCAGATGAAAAATCAATATTTACCAAGGAGAATAATATGGTTGCAAGAAAATCAAATGAGGAGTTACAGTGAGGAATTGAGTGTTATACACGTGTCTCTCAGTGTATCTGTGATCTGTGAATGTGTTCTTTTGTACATATCTGGGTACGTGTTCATGCATGTTTGTCTGTGTCTTTGAGATCTGTGTGTGTCTGTACGTCTCTGTGTATGTGTGATTTGTAAGTATACTAGTGTGTATGTGAATGGTTATCTGTGTTTGTCAGTGTGTGTGTGTTTGTTTGTGTGAGAGACAGGGAGACATTTTCTATCCTTGGTCACAGTAGGCAACCTCACTTTCACCAAGCTAAAATATAATCTGTTGTTTTCATATTTGAAATCTGAAATGAGGAAGCCATGAAGCATGTTCCCATATATGACTAGAGCCTGATATACAGTAAATGTAGGGGAGTAGGAAAAATAGAAGCATAGTTTTAATGAGTTTATAGAAGTCTTTTCAACTTACTTGAACTTAATTATTTGTGTGATACAACTCAGGCAATTTACTGTTTTGTTTATTATTATGTGATTTTCTTTGTAATAAAGTAGGATATTTAGATTAGTAGAAACAGAAGAATAATTTATCTACAACAGGTTACATTATAATAGAAGAAACATTTGTGACAATGAAGAAACAACCAAGAATTTATATATGCAGAAGTTTGGACACACTGTTAACAACAGTTATTTGAAATGCACAAGTTCTCTTAAAGAGCACACATCCTGTGCAGAGGGAAGAGAAGCTCCCTGAGGGCAGCATATCAAGCATGGAGAGGAAAGCCATTATGGTGGCTGGCTCAACATTCAGTTTTTCTCCAATAAGGTATGGAGGTTTTCCTCTGCAAAGTAATGGTCCACCTCTCCTATACACTCATAAAAAGCCTGAAAATCAAGTGATTATATGATGATGTATCACCCATTAGTTATAGAAATACAATGAATACACATTTAATTAATGAGTTCTTTTTTTAAGCTTTTCATAATATTTGCTGCAAAATGACATTCAAGTATTATGGGGAATATCCAGCCCTAAGTTTTCGTTAAAGACATTGATAGTATATCTTGTATTTTAATTCAGATTACAAATATAAAATTCTTCACTGAGGTAAAGAACCATAGCTAAATGGGGTACGGAGGTAAACAGAAGTTTTCAATAGAGGAATTTCAAATGGTGGAGAGGCACAAACCATAGCCTATAGACTGGGAAATGACCTTCACATTCCCTAAAACTGACAGAGCAGTTATATCCACAATCTATAAAGAACTCAAAAAGGTAAACACCAACAAATCAAGCAACCCAATTAAAAAATGAGGTACAGAGCTAAACAGAGAATTCTCTGTAGAGGAACATCAAATGGCAGAGAAACACTTAAATGCTCAACGTCCTTAGTAATCAGGGAAATGCAAATCAAAATGACCCTGAGATTTCACCTTACATCCCTCAGAATGGCTAAGATAAAAAAAAAAAAACTCAAGAAAGAGCACATGCTGGAGAGGATGTGGAGAAAGCGGAACCCTACTCCATTGCTGGTGGGAATGTAAACTTGTACAACCACTTTGGAAATCAATCTGGCACTTTCTCAGACAAATAGGAATAACACTTCCTCAAGATGCAGCTATACTATTCCTAGGTATATATACAAATGATGCTAAAGTGTACAACCCTTGTACAACCATTTGCTCAACCATGTTCATAGCAACTTTATTCATAATAACCAGAATCTGGAAACAACTCAAATGTCCATCAAAGGATGAATGGATACAGAAATTATAGTAAATTTACACAATAAAATATTACTCAGCAATTAAAGGCAATAAAATCATAAAATTTGTAGGCAAGTGGTGGAACTTAAAAAGATCATCCTGAGTGAGGTAACCCAGAATCAGAAAGACACACATGGTATATACTCACTTATACGTGCATAATCAGTCATATAATATAGTATACAAAACACACTAAAATCTATACTCCTAAAGAAGCTAGGTAAGAAAGAGGACCCTGGGTAAGATGATTAATCCTCATTCAGAAAGGCAAATGGGATAGACATCAGAAGCAGGAGAAAAGAGGGAACAGAACAGGAGCCTACCACAGAGGGCCTCGCAAGAATACCCATCTAAGCAGATTCTGAGATTCATAGCCAAACTTTGGGCAGAGTGCAGGGAATTTATGAAAAAACGAGGGAGATAAAAAGACCTGGAGGGGACAGGAACTCCACAGGAGAGTAACAGAATCAAAAATTTTGACCTAGGGGTCTTTTCTGAGACTGATATTCCAATGAAGGACCATTCATGGAAATCATCTAGACCCCTTGCTCAGATATAGCCCATGGCAGCTCAGCCTCCAAGTGGGTTCCCTAGTAAGGGTAACAGGGGCTGTCTCTGATATGAACTCAGTGGCTGGTTCTTTGATCAACCCCCTGGAGGGCATGCAGCAGTACCTGGCCCCAGAGGAAGACAATGCAGCCAGTTCTGATGAGTCCTGATAGGCTAGGGTCAGATGGAACAAGACCTCCTATCATTGGTCTTGTGGATGGGCATGGGAAGAGAAGAGAGATTGAGGGTAGGATTGGGAGGGGATGAAGGAGGGGCCTACAGCTGAGATAAAATGTGAATAAACTGTAAATAATAAAAAATATTAATTTTAAAAATTAATTTAAAAAGAGAAATGCTCAACATTCTTAGTCATCAGAGAAATGAAAATCAAAACAACTCTGAGACTCTATTTTATACCCATCAGAGTGACTAAGATCAAAAACCCAAGTGACAGCACTTGGTGGTAAGGTTGTGGAGAAAGGAGATTATTCCTCCATTGCTGGTGGGAATGTAAACTTGTACAACCACTTTGGAAATCAACCTGGTGCTTTCTCAGAAAAGTAGAAATAGCCATACCTGAAGAACCAGCTCTACCACTCCTAGGCATATACTCCAAAGACGTTCCAGATGTACAGGATCCAAGATGGCGGTGCTGGGAGGACACTCTTTCTGACTAACAGCAGAGCAGGATCTGCACAGTGACCAGTGCATGGAACTCTAGGTCCTAAAACACCAACGATTTTTTTTGCCGGATGAGAGGAAACCTCATGATGTGGGATTCAACAGCAGGAGTCCTGGATTCTGCCAGGAACTGGGTCCTCAGCCCAGAGCCACATGCTGGCATGCTCTGATCACCTTGCTAGACAGAACTGTGGGACCCACAATACCAGGGACTTGGATTTCCAGTCAAGAGAAAATTTCATGGTGCAAGAAGCCATATGGACTGACCTTAGGTCATCCAGACAATCCCTGGAAAAGGACCTGGGTCCAGTGGATACCCAGCCTCCAGCCCATAGTGTGGTGCCCAGCCGCCAGCATAGTCCTGCCTGCACACCTGTCTCACCATCCCAGACAGAACTGAGGGCCCCAGGGCACCAGAGACTGAGTTTCTCTGTCAGGTGGAAATACCACAGGGAGGGGAACAGCAGGTTTGACCTCAGAGCACTCAGCCAACACACCCTGTGCAGAAAAGTTCTCAGGAAAAGTTCCTGGGTTCCTGTAGGCACCCAGGCATCCAGTCTTCAGCAAGGGAGAGCCATGTGCTTATGCTTGCCTGTTCTACTTGCCATCCCAGAAAGAAAAGCAGACCTCCGTTAGAATCCTGCCCAAGGAATTCTTCCCACCCCAGGATTCTAGCATGCACCAGAAATTAACAACCAACACCTGAGACAGACAGGTAGAGGCCAACATAAGAGCACAACCAACAAAAGGTAAAGCAATATGGCATCTCAAGAACCCAGTTATCCAGGGGCAAGTAGCACTGGACAGCCCATCATAAAATGACCTTACATCTATGCTTATGAAGAGGATAATGGAGGAAACAAATAAAATATGTAAAGAACTAGAGGAAGTCAAACAGATTATGGCCATTCGAAAAGAAATACAGGAAGAATCAGCCGAACATTTTGTGGCCTTCAGAGAGGAAATGATTAAGTCACTTAAAGAAATAAAAGAAACAGAAATGTTCAAACAAACAGGTGAAAGCATTGAAGGAAAAACAGGAAAATACAGTCAAGCAGAAGAAGAAAATCAAAAAAACAGTGCAAAATCTGAAGATAGAATTAGAAAAATTAAAGAAAACACAAATGGAGGAAATCATAAAGAGGAAGAACTTAGGAAAGTACACAGGAACTACAGAGGTAAGCATAACCAACAGACTACAGGGTATGGAAGAAAGAATCCCAGGTATAGAAGATACAATGGAAGGAAACAATTTATCCATCAAAGAAAATAATAAATCTAAAATATTCCTGACACAAACCATCCAAGAAATCCAAGACAAAATGAAAAGACAAAATATAGGAATAATAGGAATAAAAGAAAAATATGATTCCAGTTTCCAAGGCTCAGAAAATATTTACACAAAATCATAGAGGAACACTTCCCCAATTTATAGGAGAGGCCTATAAGCACACAAGAAGCCTACAGAATACCTAATAAATTAGACCAGAAAAGAAAATCCTCCCACCACATAATAACCAAAACAGTAAGTATACAGAACAATGAAAAAAAAAAAATAATAAAAGCTGCAAGGGGAAAAGGCCAAGTAACATATATTGGCAAATCCCTCAAATCACACCTGACTTCTCAAAAGAGACTATGAGAGCCAGAAGGGTCTGGATGGATATCAGGCAGACCCCAAGAGAACACACATGTCAGTCCAGGATACTATATGGAGCAAAACTCTCAGTCATCATAGATGGAGAAAACAAGATATTCAATGAAAAAAAAAACAAATTCCAACAATACCTACAAACAAATCCAGCATTAGAGAAGATACTAGAAGGGAAAATATAACCCAAGAAAACTAACTACTCTCAGGAAAACACAGGACACAAATAATGTCACCACAGCAAAACAAAAAGTAGCCAAGCACACAGACACACTACCACAGCCAACATCAAAATCAAAGGATCTAACAGCCACTGGTCATTAATCTCTCTCAACATCAATGGACTCAATTTTCCAATAAAAAGACACAGACTAACAGGATGGATGCATAAACAAGACCCAACAATCTGTTGCATACAAGAAACACACCTAAGTCACAAAGATAGACATTACGGGAGAGTAAAAGGCTGGAAGACAGTTTTCCAAGCAAATGGACCCAAGAAACAAGCAGGAGTAACCGTTCTAATATCTAAAAAAATAGACTTTCAACCAAATTAATAAGAGATGGGGAAAGAAACTTCATACTCATCAAGGGAAAATTCAACCAGGAAGACATCACAATCCTGAACATCTATGCCCCAAATACAAGGGCACCCACATTTGTAAAAGAAACTTTAATAAAACTTAAACCACACATAGATCCCCACACATTTATAGTGGGAGACTTCAACACTCCACTCTCAACAAACGACAGGTCAACAAAACAGAAATTAAACAAAGAAACAATGACTCTAACAGAGGTCATGAATAAAATGGACTTAAGAGATATCTGCCTCTCACCCAAACACAAAAGAATTTACCTTCTCAGCACCTAATGGAACCTTTTCCAAAACATTCCATATAGTTGGTCACAAAGCAATTTTCAACTGATACAAGAAGATTGAAATAATTCCTTTTATTCTGTCTGAGCTCAATGAACTAAAGCTGGACCTCAACAACAACAGAAATAGGAAAAAAACCTACACACATATGGAAACTAAACAACTCTCTACAAAAAGACAGCTAGATCCGCGAAGAAATAAAGAAATTAAAGACTTCCTAGAATTCAATAAAAAAGAAGGCACGACATAACCAAACTTATGATACACAATGAAAGCAGTGCTAAGAGGGAAGTTCATAGCATTAAGTGCCTTCAAGACGAAAATTGAAACATCTCATACAAGCAACTTAATGGCTCATCTGAAATCCCGAGGGGAAAAAAAGAAAAGAAAAAAAGAAGCAAACACACCAAAAAGGAATAGATGGCTGGAAATAATCAAACTCAGTGCTGAAATCAATAAAATAGAAAGAAAACAATTTGAAGAATCAATGAAACCAAGAGCTGGTTCTTTGAGAAAAATCAACAAGACAGATAAACCCTTAGCCAAACTAACTAAAACGCACAGAGACACCATTCAAATCAACAAAATCAGAAATGAAAAGGGGGATATAACCACAGACACTGAAGAAATCCAAACAATCATTAGGTCTCACTTCAAAAGCCTATATGCCACAAAATTTGAAAATCTAAATGAAATGGACAATTTTCTTGATAGATTCCACTTACCAAATCTGACTCAAGACCAGGTAAATCAATTAAATAGTCCTATATTCCATGAAGAAATAGAAGTTTTCATCAAAAGTCTCCTATCCAAAAAAAGTCCAGGTCCAGAGAGTTTCAGCACAGAATTCTACCAGACCAATACTCTTCAACAATACTTTTCAAACTATTCGAAATAGAAACAGAAGGAACATGAACAAACTCATTCTATGAAGCCACAGTCACATTGGTACCTAAACCTCACAAAGACTGAAAAAAGAAAGTATTTTAGACCATTCTCCCTTATGAACATTGATGAAAAAATACTCAACTAAATGCTCACAAACTGAGTGCAAGAGCAGATATATATATATATATATATATATATATATATATGTGTGTGTATATATATATCCACTATGACCAATTAGGCTTCATCCCAGGGATACAGAAATCCATCAATGTGATCTACCATATAAGCAAACTGAAAGAAAAAACCCACATGATAATCTCCTTAGATGCTGAAAAGCATTTGATAAAATCCAACAACCATTAATGTTTAAATTTTGGAGAGATCAGGAATACAAGGAACATACCTAAACATTGTAAAAGCAATATACAGCAAGCTTATAGCCAACATCAAACTAAATGGAGAGAAACTTGAATCAATCCCTCTGAAATCAGGGACAAGGCAAGGCTGCCCACTCTCTCCAGGTCTCTTCAACATATTTCTTGAAGTCCTTGCTATAGCAATAAGGCAAGTAAAGGAGATCAAGGAGATATATATTGGAAAGGAAGAAGTCAAATTATCACTATTTGCAGATGACATGATAGTATAAATGAGTGACCCCCAAAATTCTACCAGGGAAATACTACAGCTGATAAATACCTTCAGCAAAGTGGCGGATACTAAATTTAAAAAAAAAATCAGAAGCCCTTCTGTATACAGAAGACAAATGGGCTGAGAAAGAAATTAGGAAATTAATACCCTTCACAATGCCACAAAGGACATAAAATACCTTGGTGTGACTCTAACCAAGCAAATGAAAGACTTGTATGAAAAAAAATTTCCAGTCTCTAAAGAAAGAAATAGAAGAAATTATCAGAAGATGGGAAGATCTCCAATGCTCATGCTTGGCAGGATTAACATAGTAAAAATGGCCTTCTTCTCAAAAGCAATCTATAGACTCAATGAAATTCCCATCAAATTGCCAACACAATTCTCTACGGACCTTGAAAGAAAAATTCTCAACTTTATATGGAATAACAAGAAACCCAGAATTGCTAAACAATGCTCTACGACAAAAGATCTTCTGAAGATATCTCCAGCCCTGATCTTAGCAACAATAGAGCAACAATACTAAAAACTTCATGGTACTGGCAAGGAAACAGAATGATGGATCAATGGAATAGAACAGAAGACCCTGTAATAAATCCACATACTTATGGACACCTGATTTTTGACAAAGTTACCACAATCATACAATGGAAAAAGACAGCATCTTTAACAAATTTTTCTACATGTAGAAAAATGCAAATAAACCCACATTTATCACCCTGCACAAAACTGAAGTCCAAGTGGATCAAAGACTTCAATATAAAAGCAGATACACTAAATCTGTTAGAAGAAAAAGTGGGGAAGATACTTGAACTCATTGGCATAAGAGACAACTTCCTGAATAGAACATTAACAGCACAGGCTCTAAGATCAACAATCAATAAATGGAACCTCATGAAACTGAAAAGTTTCTGTAAAGCAAAGGACAATGTTGTCAGAACAAAACGACTGCCTACAGACTATGAAAGGATCTTCACCAACCCTACGTCTGACAGAGGGCTAATATCCAGAATTTATAAAGAACTAAAGAAATTAAACAACAACAAATCAAGTAACCCAATTAAAAAATGGGGCACAGAGCTAAACAGTGAATTCTCAATAGAGAAATATAGAATGCCAGAGAAACAGTTAAAGAAATGCTCCACTGATAGGGGAGGTCTTCCTCTATCAGTGGACTTGGGGAGGGGCATGCATACAGAGGGTGGAGAAAGGAAGGGGTTGGGGCGGGAGGAGGGAGGGAACCACAGGGGGGATACAAAGTGAATAAAGCGTAATTAATAAAGAATTAAAAAAAAAAAGAAATGCTCAATATCCTTAGTCATCAGGGACATGCAAATCAAAAAGACCTTGTGATTTTACCTTACATCCATCAGAATGGCTAAGATCAAAACCTCAAGTGACAACACATGCTGGAGAGGATGTTGAGAAAGGGGAATCCTCTAATCCTGGTGGGAATGTAAACTTGTACAACCACTTTGGAAAGCAATCTGGTGCTTTCTCAGACAATTAGGAATAGTGATTCCTCAATATTCAACTATACCACTCCTGGAAATATATCCAAAATATGCTCTAGTATACAACAAGGACATTTGCTCAACCATGTTTGTAGCAGCTTTATTTGTAATAACCAGAAGCTGGAAACAGCCCAGATGCCCCTCAGTTGAGGAATGGATACAGAAATTGTGGTACATTTAAACAATGGAATACTAGTCAGCAATTAAAAATAATGAAATCATGAAATTTGCAGACAAATGGTTGGAACTACAAAAGATCATCCTGAGTGAGGTATCCCAGAAGCAGAAAGACACATAGGGTATATAGTCACTCATAAGTGGATATTAGACGTATAATATTGGATAAACATACTAAAATCTGTACACGTACAGAAACTAATAAAGAAGGAGGACTCTGGGTATGTTGCCCAATCCTCATTCAGAAATGCAAAGAGGATTGTCATCAGAAGAGGGAGAAAACAGGGAACAGGACAGGAGCCTGCTGCAGAGAGCCACTGACTCTACCCAGCAGGGTAGGAGAGCAAATGCTGAGACCTATAGCCAACCTTTGGGCAGAGTGCGGGGAATCCTATGAAAGAAGGGGAGACAGTAAGCTCTGCAGAGAACAGGCGCTCCACAAGGAGAGCGACAGAACCAAAAATCTGGGCCCAGGGGCCTTTTCTGAGATGACATCCCAGCCAAGGGCCATCCCAAGGGCCTTTTCTGAGATGACATCCCAGCCAAGGGCCATCCCAAGGGCCTTTTCTGAGAATGATATCCCAGCCAGGGGCCATCCCAGGGGTCTTTTCTGAGAATGATATCCCAACCAAGGGCCATTCATGGAGATAACCTAGAACCCCTCACAATGTAGCCCATAGCAGTTCCGAGTCCGAGTGGGTTCCATAGTAATGGGAACAGGGACTGTCTGTAACATGAAATGATTGTCCTGCTCTTTGATCACCTCTCTATAAGGGTGGAGCAGCCTTACCAGGCCACAGAAGAAGACAATGCAGACAGTCCTGATGAGACCTGATAGACTGGGATCAGAAGAAAGGGGAGGAGGACCTCTCCTATCAGTGGACTTGGGGAGGGGCATAGGTGGGGTAGAGGGAGGGAGTGTGGGTTTGGGAGGAGAGAAGGGAGGGAACTACAGGGGTGATACAAAGTGAATAAACTGTAATTAATTTTAAAAAAGAAAAAGAAAAAAAAATATGTTCCACCATACAAGGACATTTGCTCAACCATGTTCTTAGTAGTTTTACTTGTAATAGCCAGAATCTGGAAACAACCCAGATGTCCCTCAACTGAGGAATGGATACTGAAATTGTGGTACATTTACACAATTAAAAATAAGGAAATCATGAAATTTGCAGGCAAAAGGAAATCAAGCTATTAAAAATAAGGAAATCATGAAATTTGCAGGCAAATGGATGGAACTAAAATATATCATCCTGAGTGAAGTAACCCAGACTCAGAAAGTCATAGATGGTATATTCTAACTTAAAAAAAAATGGGTATTAGCCATATAGTACAGGATAAGCATACTATAAGGCACAGACTGAAAGAAGCTAAGTAACAAGGAGGACCCAAGGGAGAGTGTTGAATCTCACTGAAAAGAGGAAACAGAATAGACAGAGGAAGTGTTTGAAGAGAGGAAATAGGATAGGAGAGGGAGTGCAGAGGGCTTGCAGAGGAGAGAAACCATGGGTGGGGCATCTTTATGACAAGCTGGAGACCTGTGACAGGGTAGGCTCCTGAGTGGCTATTGGAGGGACTGTAGCTGAGACCCCTAGTGGCAGAGGACATGGAGCCTGAACTTGCCACCCTCCAACCAGACAGGACTCTAAGTGGAGAAGGGAGAACACCAACCCACTCACAAATACTTTGACCCAAAATTTACCCTGTATACAAGATGTGAAGGGATAAAGATAGAGCAGAGATTTGGGGGCTCTCCAAACAAGCCCTAGCCACACAATGAGAGAGTCAACCCTGTATAGGAAACCTGGTGTGTGTTGAGATGTGACTGTTCATATTTCTCTCTCTCTCTCTCTCTCTCTCTCTCTCTCTCTCTCTCTCTCTGTGTGTGTGTGTGTGTGTGTTATATGTCTCTATTTATTTATTAAGATTTTAATTTAAATATGCTTGCAGATGGGAGCCTAACATCATTGTCGACTGAGAGGTCCCACTCAGCAACTGATTGAAACAGATGCTGTGACTCACAGCCCAAAAGTAGGAAGAATACAGGAAACCTTGTGGAAGAGTGGGGGAGAGGGGGATAGAGGACCTGGAGGTGACAAGAACTCCACAAGGAAACCATCAGAGCCACTAATCCGGGCCCACAGGAGGTCTGCAGAGACTGAAGCACCAACCAAGGACCACGGATGGACTAGACCTAGGCCCTGTACACATATGTACCCAGTGGACAGCGTACCCTCCCTGTGGGTGTCCTAGTAGGGGGAGCTGGGGCTGTCTGGGACAAGGACTCTGTTGCATGCTTTCCAATCATTTGCCCTGGCGGGCCACCCAACCAGGCCGCTGGGGAAGACGATGTGCTCAGTTCTCTATTTTTGATTCTCAAAAGGTTGGAATACTTTTCCACTCAACCAGGTATCATTTCCCAGAGACAGGCTTTACAAACTGCTTTATCTGTAACAGCCCTCGATTCCAAGAACTCTTTAGCAAGGCTGGAAGTAGAGAAGTGTGATGATGTGGGTGGAATGAATCTAACAGTCACATCATTTCCTTAGGGATTCCCAGGTTGTGCAGCAACGCACAATACATATGTACATGTGAGCTGTATCAGGGATTTTGTTTCTGGTGACTTCACATAAGTTCACTGCTTTATAATCACATTTTAACTCGATCTGTAACCCAGAGATAACCAGTGCAGGTTTTCTAAGAGCAGAAGGAAGGAGAGGAGGACCTCCCCCTATCAGTGGACTTGGGGAAGAAGGGGGAGGGATGGTGAGAGTGGGAGGGTAGGAGGGAGGGGCTTATGGTGTGATACAAAGTGAATAAAGTGTAATTAATAAAATAAAATTAAAAAATAAAATAAAATAAAATATTTCCACAAAAAATTAAATGAAGCACACACACACACACACACACACACACACACACACACAAGCCAGCCTTAGTTAGGAAGTGTGGTTCATAGTTTCACGGGGGAATTGGACGCCACAGGATCAGAAGTTCAAATTCATCCTCACCTATTTAGTGAGCTTGAAGCTAGCCCAGTAGATATAATAGCCTCTCACAATACAAAAAGCAAACCAAACTAAGAAAACAAATGAGGGAAGCAAGCATTACATTTTAGAATTTTATCTTTTACTGGCAAGAAATTGTTTCCATTTGTATTGAGGTATCACTGAAAGACAAAATTAAAATATACTGAACAATACTGTTATGTATATACGTTTATTAAAATCGTTACCAAGATTGAGTTATTTAAAACCTCAATTACCACAGGAAGATGTGTCCTGTTCACTTCATGAAGTGGTAGAAGACAAATGATTTTAAGTATTTAGTTCTTAATAAAACTAGAGTTAACTACAGTCATTGTGCTCTCTTTCATTTTGGATTCCTTGAGTTTGTTCATTGAAATGCTGAAGTTTTCTCGTTATTCAGGATTCTTCTTCCTTTCATCTCGTTGTTGTTGTACCTGCTTTTCTATTACCTGGTTCTTTATCTTCAATGCCTTTTTAATCTCTACATAAATGGGATCATGAATGATCTGTCTTTATCCAACATTTTATAAACCATATTCTCTCTACCCATTCACTATCAAGAAACAGGTGTATCTGTGTGGTGGTGACTTTATTTAGGGTATTTATAATTTATACAATAACTTAACTTTCGCTTGTTTATGAAAAATATCCTTAGACTTCCCCTTTACGTTTGCTTCACCTTCCTCAGACAAGATCTCATCCTGTAGCTCACGGTTCACTTGAACCCAGAGTTTCTTGCCTTGGCCTTACAAGTGCACACCCTGCTTCTTCATGGTTATCATTCGAAGACTTGTGAGATGACAGGCAATCGTAGTTGTCTCTGAACTTCACTGATGGTCAGTGTTCCTCACCAGTGTTAGTCCCTGTGCTCTTGTGGGTTAATAACTCTCCCCACTGACAACAGTCCTTCCCTGGGAATTTCCCACTCTGCACATTTTAAAATGTACCTCTCCATGTCTTCCTAGGTGGCCTGTCTACGGCTGTGCTATCAACTCTTTACTATTTACACTATGATGCCTGGATTGACAGTCTAGTGTATCCATAGAATGGTTCACTTTCTCTATATTCCCACATTTTTCTCCAGCACTGCCAAGAAATTTGGTGCTTAAATTGCCACATTTCAGAGCCCAAATTGTTTTCTCTGTTGACCTTGGGTACTGTGTGTGGAAATAAAAACATAAAAGAAAACAGGAGAAAATGTGAGCACTGTTGGCTTTTCGTCGTAAAGTGTTGTGATTTATTGGAGAGCTGTTGTGGCAGTCTATCTACTGATGTGTCTAGGTGCAACCACATGGCAAGAAGTCTGTTACTCTCAAATTTAAATGTCAAGGTACATAGAATTCTCACAAGATATATTTCAGTTGCAAATTACCTCCTCACCATACATCTCTTATGATAAAAGTGTGACTTTTTATTTCTAATATTTTCCTTTATGTGGTCGATGCTTTTCTTTAGGTAGCGAGATCTTTATCCTGCCTTGGATTTTTACAAGAAACCAAACCAAACACTTGGAACCGGGTTCAGTAGCACAAGGTTGTAAGCACTGTGTTTTGAAGAGAATTGAGAATGTTGAGTTCATAGGCTTTCTGGGCTATCTAAGGGGACTTAACTCGCGAAATAATGCAAAGAAAAGAAAGACGGTGAAAGGGAAATCAAAGTTAAACTACATGATGGATGTACACTGCTCTAAAATAGGTTTATCTGTCCCAGCTCAGACTAGAAAGTTATAAAGAGTTTACCGAAAAAAATCCCATAATCAAGCTGTTAATTCCTTAAATGTTCAATTACTCAAGACTAAGAATCCATTGAATTTCATAGGTATTTAACTGAATGATTTAATTGATATTCAATACACATCTACACTCTACAAGAGAAAAAAAAAAGGCCATGCTTTCCTGTAGGAACTTTTGTGATTCTGCAATTTTTTTTTTCTGTTATAGAAGGGTAGAACTCAGGCTGATTAAACTGCTCGTTCATGTATTTACACCAAGGCAATCCTTTAGTATTTGCTGTGTGTTAGTCTGCCAACAGGGAAACAAGTAGAAAAACATCCTAGACATGTACAATTTCAATTCTATGTTACTCAGAAAGAAGCAAGGAACAATCAAATGAAATTACCATAAATGTATCAAATTATTATAGATATGAAAAAATAGAATGTGCTGGGGGTGGTGGCATACACCTTTAGTCCCAGTATTTGGGAGGCAGAGGCAGAGACAGGCTGATATCTGTGAGTTCAGCCAGCTTTGTTTAGATAGAGATTTCCAAGGCAGCCAAGGCTACACAGTAAATTACTGTCTCAAAAACAAAACAAAACAAAACAACAAAAAGTCAAAAGAAATAAGTATATAAATAAAACATTTGATGCTGTATTTTGTGTGGTTAACTCATAAAAGTTTGGACAGAAAATAAACAGGTCTGAGCCTTGTTTTGATGTAAAGAATATTGTTTTCTATAGCTACTGAATCTAGAGAAGAAAGAGAAAAAAATATATATATACATATATTTATTTAAGTTCAAAACACATAGCAATTAAGAAAATATAAATTAAAATTACTTTAAGGTTCCATCATACTCCAGTAAAAATGGCTAAGATCAACAAAATAATTTACAACAAAATGCTGGAAATACTATGAGGAAAGTGTGATACTCATTCACCGTTTGTGGGAATTGTGAATTGTTTCAGTCATCCTGAAAATCTATATGTAGAATGTGTAAATGCTTAAACATAAACCTATGATATGACTCAGCTATACCATTCCTTGGTAAATGCAAAAATGATTTAGTCATGTTCACTGAAACTTTTACAATACCTAGGAAATGAAAACAACCTAATGTTCTTCACCTGATGAATCCATTTATGCAATGGATTTCTATTCAGATGCATAGAAATATGAGATCATGAAAAATATATATAGCTAAAATGTATTGTACTGAATGAGGCAACAAAGACCCAAAAAGACAAATGCCGGGTGTTCTTTCCTATTTTGGGACCCTTCTTCCAAATCTTTCTATGTGAATATATATCTTGGATTAATTGCACAGATGAGTAAACTAAATAAGTACCACATAAGAAGGGAGAGAAGAAACATTTGCAGAAAAGGAGAGTAGCACAGGTATGCTGTGAAGGGAAATGGTGGGGGGATCTTGATTTGAGGAGGGAAGAGAAAGACAACACTGAGGAAAGTGGAGAGACAGGGAACACCAAGATGATGAACACCAAGGATGGCTAAAACAGTCACATGAGAACATCATTTTATGTTTATCTAAACATGCATATGTAATAAATATATTTAAGGGCATACATATTCATTTGCAAATAATTTAAGTGAATTTATGGCAGTTGAGGTAATAATACCCCCTCCAAGAGCTGTAGACTCTCTAACACATACCCCAGCGCAGGCATGAGAAACCTCTCCTCAATTCAAAAGAGCCAGAAGCTACCCGCTCAACAGAATAATTTATTGACATTACCCTAGGTTGCCTTCCAGAGCTTGAATGTCTTGTTGCTGAAGACACATCACACTAAGACACACAACTGGGAACAATTAATCTGGAATTGACCTGAATGTTTCCTCTTTGAGGACTGCTATGTTTGTTGCTGCTGTTTTGTTTTGTTTTTTTTCTCATATCAGATACAGTTTATATATATATATATATTACAATTTATTCAATTTTTATTCCTGCTGTAGACCCATAGGCCCTTCCTCATCTCCTCCTGTTTCTACCCTCCCTCTCTTTCTATGCCCATGTCCCTCTCCTAGTCCATTGATAGGGGAGGTGTTCCTCCCTCTTATCTGATCCTAGTCTATCAGGTCTCATCAGGACTGTCTGGATCCTTTATCTTATGGTCTAGTAAGGTCCCCTCTATATTATATGGCTAATATTGACTTATAAGTGAATATATTCCCTGTGTGTCTTTCTGCTTCTAAGGATGACATTTTCTCGTTCCATCCACTTGCCTTCAAATTTCATGCTTTCCTTGCTTTTAATTTCTGAGTAGTATTCAATTGTGTAAATGTACTAAAATTTCTGTATCCATTCCTTGGTTGAGGGACATCTAGGTTGTTTCCTGATTCTGGATATTACAAATAAAACGGCTAAGAACATAGGTGAGCAGAAGACCTGGAGGAGAGAGGAGCTCCACAAGGAGACCAACAGAGCCAAACAATCTAGGCCCAAGGAGGCATGCAGAGTATGATGAATCAACAAAAGACCTTTCCTGGAGAGGACCTACACCCCCTGTTAAGACGTATCCCATGGAAGTTCATTCTCCACATTTATTCCCTAATAATGGGAACAGGGGTCTCTGACATAGACTCACTCAGTGACCTGCTCTTTGATCACCTTCCTCAGGTGAGGTAGCATTACTAGTCCACAGAGAAAGAGGATCCATACAGTCCTGATAAGATCTGATAGCCTAGGGACAGATAGTAGGGGAGGAGGTCCTCCCTATTAGTGGACTCAGAGAGGGGGATAGGGAAGAGAGAGGAAGGGAGTGTGGGGCTGGGTGGAGATGGGGGGCTACAGCTGGGATACAAAGTGAATAAATTGTATTAAATAATAACTTTTTTAAAGTTAAATCAAATCCCACCTCATCAGGAGGAGGTTATCAAAGAGCAGGCAACAGCATTCATGCCAGAGACTGCACCTGTACCCCTGATTAGAGAACCCACATGGAGACTGAGCTGCCCACGGGCTACATCTGAGCAGGGGGGGTCTAAGTTTTCCCCACTCATGGTCCTTTGTTGATTCATCAGTCTCTGCAGAGCCCCTAGGTCCAGATTTTTTTATTTTTTATTTTTTTTTGGCTGTTAGTGTCTTTGTAGAGCTCCTTTCCCCTCCAGGTCTTTCTATCTTCCCCTTTTGTAAGACTCCTTCTACTCTACCCAAAATTTGGTTATGAGTTTCAGCATCTGCTTCCATACCCTGCTGCATAGAGTCTTTCAGAGGGCCCCTGTGGTAGGTTCCTGTCCTTTTGTTGTCTTCTCCTGCTACCGATGTCTATCCTGTTTGCCCTTCTGAATGAGGTTTCAGACTCTTCAGACTCTTCTGCTTGTTGTTTAGCTTCTTTAGGACTATAGATTTTAGGATATTTATCCTATATTATATGTCTAATGTCCAGTTATGATTGAGAATATTTCTTTTTGTTTTACTATTAATTACATTTTATTCATTTTGTATCCCCCCATAAGCCCATCCCTCCTTCCCTCCCGATCCCACCCTCCCTCTTTCTTCTTCATGCATGTCCCTCTCCAAGTACACTGATAGGAGAGGTCCTCTTCTCCTTCCTTCTGATCTTAGTCTATCAGATCACATCAGGAGTGGCTGCACTGTCATCTTCTGTAGCCTGGTAAGGCTGCTCCCCCTCAGGGGGAGGTGATCAAAGAGCAGGCCAATCAGATTATGTCAGAGGCAGTCCCTCTTCCCGTTACTATGTAACCCACTTGGACACTGAACTGTCATGTGCTACATATGTGCAGGGGTTCTAGGTTATCTCCAAGAATAGTCCTTGGTTGGAGTATGAGTCTCTGGGAAGTTCCCTGTGTTCAAATTTTCTGGTTCTGTTGCTCTCCTTGTGTGGTTCCTGTCCTCTCCAGCTCTTACTATATTTCATGTGTGACTTTCTGCTTCTGGGTTTCCTCACTCAGGATGATCTTTTCTAGTTCCTTTAATTTGCCTGCAAATTGCAGAGAATTGTCAACAGAGGAATATTGAATGACTGAAAAGCACTTAAAGAAATGTTCAACGTCCTTAGTCATCAGGGAAATAAAATCAAAATAACCCTGCGATTCTACCTCACACCCATCAGAATGGCTAAGATTAAAAACTCAAGTGACAGCACATGCTGGAGAAGTTTTGGAGAAACGAGGACCTTCCTCTGTTGCTGTTGGGAATGTAACTGTGTGCAACCACTTTAGAAATCAATATGTTACTTTCTCAGAAAACTGAATAGTGCTTCCTCAAGACCCAGCTGAGGGCATATACCTGAAAGATTCTCACCCATACAACAAGGACATATGCTCAACTATGTTCATAGCAGCTTTATTAATAATAGCCAGAATCTGGAAACAACCCAGATGCCCCTCAACTGAAGACTGGATACAGAAATTGAGGTACATTTACACAATGGAATATTACTCAGCCATTAAAAACGAGGACAGATTCTTATTATACTGAATGCTGTGGTACAAGCTGCTAATTGTATGACTAAAGTGAAGCTCTGCCCAGTGCTTAAGCCTATGAACCATAACAGTGACTTGACCTACAAGATTATCAGCAATAATGTAATTTTTTTTCTTGTTATTTTTTTTTCTTGGAAGTAACAAACATCTGTTGTACTGTAACCTAAACAGCTGCCTGTGGCTCCAGAGATTGTAGACATTAGAGGAGAATCTTCTAATAACTCCTTTCTAAACCAATACAATATTTAACTTTATTTTAAATACTAACACTTACATATAAGTACAGCTTTCACCTCAAACCAAAGAAGCTTGTTTTTGTAACAGATAGAAACTATTACAGGGATTAACAATTGGTCAGAATGCAGTGAGTAAATTACTTTGAAGTGATCATTCCAAACTGAAAGGTCTACAGTGCAATTATCACACATGAGATTTGAGAAAAAGATGGAATGTAAGTATTGTGAGAGCCAGAACATCAGGGATTTTGTTGTGAGAGCACATTTTCTGTTCTACAGGACAGGATTGCCATCTTCTCACCATCTTCTTGATCCTACATCCTTCCTTCTTTTTCTTCTTTAGTGACATTCCCTGAGTCTTAGATATGGCAGCATGAATTTCCAGTTTAAGGTGAGGAACTCAACTTTCTGTGTTTCTTGACACCTTGAACAATCATTGTTTTTGTAGTCATTGGCATTTTGTGTGAAGAGAAGCTCCTCTGATTGGGGCTAAGATTTACTAAAGTTTTGAATCAGAATATCATCTATCAAATTTTACTACCATCTAATAGCACAGTGTTCATTGTAGATGCTGGTGTTTAAGATTATCTGTATGTGTCTCTCAAATGTTCTAGAATCTAAATAGATCAATTACTACATGTTTGTTCATATTTCCCTCATTCCTGACTATATTCATTTTCTCCCAGGACGCAGAAAAGCATACTCTGTTTTACTTCTACTTTCCTACCTTTGCCTAGCCTTTAAAACCCCTAGTCTGAGTTATTCTACTCAAAGAACTCTTCATTTTACCTTGGGTGCAGGGACATGTTTGGCACATGTGCCATGAGAGACATCAGAAAGAAGAATCCAGCATCTAGTACTGGCTCTCTCACTCCATCGTGAGTTCCAGCAATCAAATCCAGGTCCTGTGAAACAAGCACCTTTATCACAGGAGCCATCTTGCCATCCGGAACTCTTTCTACTCTCTGATTCTTTCAAGAGATTGATTAAACACAAAGTATGTTAACATTTTTGAAGTATTCTTGACATTTGTTTAACACTTATAAGTATGCAAGCCTTTTAAGTATGTTGAATCTGTCTAGTACAGGAAAATGAAAATTTAGGACCTAAAAAAGGACAAAGAACAAGGCTTCTTTTTTTTAACCATGCTTCATTAGACTGTTTAATTTTTTTTAATTATACTTTATTTACTTTGTATCTCCCCTCTAGTTCCCTCCCTCCTCCCCTCCCAATCCCTCCCTTCCTCCCCCTTCTCCACACACTTCCCTCCCCTCCCCAAGTCCACTGGTAGGAGAGGGTTTCTTTTTCTTCCTTATGATCCTAGTCCTTTAGGTTTCATCAGGAGTGGCTGCATTGTCTTCCTCTGTGGCCTGGTAAGGCAGCTCCCCCCTCAGGGGGAGGTGATCAAAGAGCAGGCCAATGAGTTCATGTCAGAAGCAGTCCCTGTTCCCATTACTATGGAACCCACTTGGACACAGAACTGCCATAGGCTACATCTGTGCAGGGGTTCTAGGTTATCTTCATGCATGGTACTTGGTTGGAGTATGAGTCTCAGGAAAGATCCCTGTGCTCAAAATTTTGGTTCTGTTGCTTTCCTTGTGGACCTCCTGTCCTCTCCAGATCTTACTATTTCCCACTTCTTTCATAAGATTCCATGCATTCTGCCCAAAGTTTGTCCATAAGTCTCAACATCTTCTTTGATAGTCTGCAGTGCAGAGCCTTTCAGAGGCCCTCTGTGGGAGGTTCCTAACCTGTTTCCTGTTTTCTTCTTCTTCTGGTGTCCATCCTCTTTGTCTTTCAGAGTGGGGATAGAACATTTTAGCCAGAGTCCTCCCTCTTGATTAGTTTCTTTAGGTGTACAGATTTTATTGAGTTTATCCTATATTATATGTTTATATGAGTAAGTATATACTGTGAATGTCTTTCTGCTTCTGGGATTGCTCACGCAAGATGATCCTTTCCAGATCCTACCATTACCTACAAATTTCATGATTTCCTTGTTTTTCGTTGCTAAGTAATATTCCATTGTGTAGATATCCCACAATTTCTGTATCCATTCTTCAGGCATCTGGCCTGTTTCCAGCTTCTGGCTATTACAAATAAAGCTGCTACAAACATGGTTGAGCAAATGTCCTTATTGTATACTTGAGCCTCTTTTGGATATATGCCTAGGAGTTGTATGGCTAGATCTTGAGGAAGCGCTATTCCTAGTTGTCTGAGAAAGTGCCAGATTGATTTCGAGAGTGGCTGTACAAGCTTACATTCCCACCAGCAGTGGAGAAGGGTTCCCCTTTCTCCACAACCTCTCCAGCATGTGTTGTCACTTGAGGTTTTGGTCTTGGTCATTCTGATGGTGTAAGGTGAAATCTCAGGGTTGTTTTGATTTTCATTTCCTTGATAGCTAATGACATTGAACATTTCTTTAAGTGTTTCTCTGCCATTTGATATTCCTCTATCGAGAATTCTCTGTTTAGCTCTCTTCCCCATTTTTTAATTGGATTACTTGATTTGTTGCTTTTCAACTTCTTTAGTTCTGCATATATACTGGATTAGCCCTCTGTCAGATAGAGGGTTAGTGAAGATTCTTTCTCAATCTGTAGGCAGTCGTTTGGTTTTAAGGACAGTATCCTTTGCTTTACAGAAACTTTTCAGTTTCATGAGGTCCCATTTATTGATTGTTGAACTTAGAGCCTGTGTTGTTGGTGTTCTGTTCAGGAAGTAGTCTCATGTGCCAATGAGGTCAAGGCTCTTCCCCACTTTTACTTCTAACTGATTTAATGTGTCTGGTTTTACATTGAGGTCTTTAATCCACTTGGACTTTAGTTTTGTGCAGGGTGATAAGTATGGATCTATTTTCATTTTTCTACATGCAGACATCCACTTAGACCAGTACCATTTGTTGAAGATGCTATCTTTTTTCCATTGTATGGTTTAGGCATCTTTGTCAAAGATCAGGTGTCCATAAGTGTGTGGGTTTATTTCTGGGTCTTCTATTCAGTTCCATTGATCCACCTTTCTTTTTCTATGCCAGTACCATGCAGTTTTTATTACTGTTGCTCTATAGTACAGCTTGAGATCAGGGATGGAGGTATCTCCAGAAGATCTTCTATTGTAGAGGATTGTTTTAGCAATTCTCAGTTTCTTGTTATTCCATATGAAGTTGAGAATTTTTCTTTCCAGGTCTGTAAAGAATTGTGTTGGTAATTTGATGGGAATTGCATTGAATCTGTAGATTGCTTTTGGTAAGATGGCCATTTTTACTATGTTAATCCTGCCAAGCCATGAGCATGGGAGATCTTTCCATCTTCTCATATCTTCTTCTAATTCTTTCTTCAGAGACTTGAAATTTTTTTCATACAAGTCTTTGACTTGCTTGGTTAGGGTTACACCAAGGTACTTTATGTCATTTGTGGCTATTGTGAAAGGTGTTGTTTCCTCAATTTCTTTCTCAGCCCTTTTGTCTTTGGTATACATGAGGGCTACTGATTTTTTTGAGTTAATTTTGTATCTGGCCACTTTGCTGAAGGTGTTTATCAGCTGGAGGAGTTCCCTGGTAGAATTTTGGGGGTCACTCAGGTATACTATCTTATCATCTGCAGAAAGTGATACTTTGACTTCTTCTTTTCCAATTTGTATCCCCTTGAGCTCCTTCAACTGTCTTATTGCTCTAGCAAGAACTTCCAGATCTATGTTGAAGAGATATGGCGAGAGTGGGCAGCCTTGCCTTTTCCCTGAATTCAGTGGGATTGCTTTAAGTTTTTCATCCTTTAGTTTGATGTTGGCTATCAACTTGCTGTATATTACCTTTACTATGTGCCTTATATCCCTGATCTCTCCAAGACTTTAAACATGAATGGATGTTGGATTTTGTCAAATGCTTTTCAGCATCTAAGTGATTATCATGTGTTTTATTTTTCTTTCAGTTTGTTAATATGGTAGATTCCATTGATGGATTTCTGTATATTCAACCACCCCTGCATACCTGGGATGAAGTCTACTTGGTCATAGTGGATGATATCTTTGATGTGTTCTTGTATTCGGTTTGCAAGTATATTGTTGAGTATTTTTTCATCAATGTTCATAAGGGACATTGGCCTGAAATTCTCTTTCTTTGTTGGGTCTTTGTGAGTTTTAGTTACCAAGGTGACTGTGGCTTCATAGAATGAGTTTGGTAATGTTCCTTCCGTTTCTATTTTGTAGAATAGTTTGAAGAATATTGGAGTTAGCTCTTCTTTGAATGTCTGGTAGAATTCTGCCCTGAAACCATCTGGTCCTGGGATTTTTTGGGATGGGAGACTTTCAAAGACCGCTTCTATTTCCTTAGGACATATAGGACTATTTAATTGATTTACCTGGTCTTCATTCAGCTTTGGTAAGTGGAATCGATCAAAAAAAAATGTCCATTACATTTAGATTTTCAAATTTTGTGGCATATAGACTTTTGAAGCAAGTCCTAATGACTGTTTGGATTTCCTCAGTGTCTGTTGTTATATCTCCCTTTTCATTTCTGATTTTGTTGATTTGGGTGGTGTCTCCCTGCCTTTTAGTTAGTTTGGCTAAGGATTTGTCTATCTTGTTGATTTTCTCAAAGAACCAGCTCTTGGTTTCATTGATTCTTCGAATTGTTTTATTTGTTCCTAATTGATTGATTTCAGCCTTGAGTTCTATTATTTCCAGCAGTCTACTCCTCTTTGGTGTGTCTGCTTTTTTTTTTTTTTCCCTAGGGCTTTTAGGTGACCCATCAAGTCGCTGGCATGAGAGGTTTTGAATTTCTTCTTGAAGGCACTTAGTGCTATGAACTTTCCTCTTAGCACTGCTTTCATTGTGTCCCATAAGTTTGGGTATGTTGTGCCTTCATTTTCATTGAGTTCTAGGAATACTTTGACTTCTTTCTATTTTTCTTCCCTGACACAATTGTCATTGAGTAGCAAGTTGTTTAGTTTCCATGTGTATGTATGTTTTTTGTTTTTTCTGTTGTCTTTGAGATCCAGTTTTAGTCCATGGTGGTCAGGTAGGATACATGGGATTATTTCAATCTTTTTGTATCTGTTGAGACTTGTTTTGTGACCAACTATATGGTCTATTTTGGAGAAGGTTCCATGAGGTGCTGAGAAGAAGGTAAATTCTTTTTTTGTTTGGGTAAGGTCATCTTCTTGAATTTCAACTATGCTGTGGTGTCCAGGGCTGATCAACCCTGAATGGCTGGGTTCTGGAGATGCCATATTGCTCTGTCTTTTGATGGTTGAGCTTTTACTCTGACCTCTACCCATTGGGCTCTTTTAGGTGTTGGCTGTTAGTTTCTGGTGCTTCCTGGAATCCTGAGGTCAGGAGAATCCCCTTGGCAGGAAGATGATTTTTCCTGAAGGAGGCTTCCTCTGCTTTTTGTGTATGGTCACTGTATGGCCAGTGTTTCTCAGGAATTGCCACTGCTCTCCTCAGGCGTATAGACCTGAGTAGTACCTGTGGTCTTTGTTAGTCAGGGGGGCTCTCCTCTCACCCATAGAAGTCCTCAAGACAGCTGCCCCGCTGCTGTGTTTCTCATTTTGAATTTAGTGAGCTGCTTCTGTTGTTACAGTTTTCCAGGTACAGCCCTCTTGAAGAACCTGCTGATTCCCTAGCTGAGGTGTTTTCTCCCAACAGGGAAACTCAGTCTGGTACCCTGGGGCACACAGTTCTGTCTGGAAAGGTGAGAGGAGCATCCAGCAAGTCTCTGGGCCAGAGGCTGAGTGCTCAACAAGGCTTTTCAACTCCCATCCTAGTGACACACAAAAAGAAAGTGATAATTGTTGGGTAAGGGTTGTAACTTGTTGTATTCTATATGATAGCCACATCAGGAGGTAGAACAAGTGTCATTGTTTCTTTCCTTTATCAGAATGTCGCCAAGCCTGGCCTAAAGTACCAACAGGCTGGGAAACAAAAGAGTAAGTTCATGGAACTGATTGTGTGCCACATGTAACCTGGCTTCTAGAGCAAGGACAAGTGAAGATGGCCATCAGGCCAAAGGCACTGAGGGAGGACAGGTTGTTCTCTAGGAACAGGTGGTGGAGACAAGGTATCCAAATATTTGACGGAGAGAATCATAAAAGAGCACACTGTGTATGCAGAGAAGCACCCATACCCCAGATGTTCTCCTTGCTGCACAGTTTACTTTCAATGAATAAAGGTTACTGGAAGCATAGACTTACTTGACCGCAGGCCCTAGATGTCCGCACATGCCCTGTGGTGGAGACCAGACCTGCAACAGGCACATAATGCTGGCTTATGTAAGGTGTCACTCTGGCTGCACAATCTCTCAACCCTTGAGAAAACCTGTGCCTTAAATTATTGGGTGTCAAAATGTATGTGTGTATGATATGGCTCTTGTGTGTACAATGAAGTACCAACAGTTGCTATTGAGATATTGTAAACCAAACCACAAAACTATCGTGGTCGCCTTATAAGCCGTGCCCATGAGTGAGCAAAATGTAGGATGTTAGCTGTAAGGTTTTGCAATGATGAACAACGAAGCTTCTTTTTAAAACATTAAAAAGCACAAAGTGTTTCTAACTATTAAGCTTAAAAACTTAAATTTCTTTGAATTATAAAGATGATTCTGCAACTAAGAACATTTGCTGCTTTTCCAGAGGATCCAATCTCAGATACTAGCACCTTTGTTGAATACCTTAGGAGCAACTGTAAGTGCAGTGTCAGGGTATGAGGCATTCTTTTCTGGCCTCTGTGGGTACCCAAACTCATATACACAATAAAAATAAAACATCAGAGAAAAGAACAAATTTGGAGTAGGCAAAGGAAAAAGATAGACCCATCTGGAAGGACTGAACACAATCCATCTTGATGAAAATCATTATGTTTTCAGTTAACCTTCTTTTGTCTCACTTTTCTACATACAGAACTTTACTCTTAATAACTGAATTACAACGGGTCAATTGTAACTGCATCTCTTGTGCTTAGTGATTTTATTGCTGCTTATCTATAATAAATATATACCATGAAAGCATGCACATGATATTAAGGAACATGCAGGAGTATAAAGATTGATTCAAAATTAAATTTTCATCATCACACATAATCAAATCAAATATATATTAGATTTGCTACTGAGACGAAAATTTCCCATCAGCTAATTGGCCGAGATACAATGAATATGGCTCAGATGTCTACTTCAATATTCATTGTTAACTTCTATAAAAACACTGGCAGTGGTGAATGGCTTGTTGTATAGTTTGATGCCATGATCAGCTTTTGTTTCACAAAATTGTGTTTACAGATGGAATATGCTCTTAACTATGTCATCCTCTGTTTCTTTAAGTTCTAAGTATTTTATATATCAAAATTCCATTTTAATAAAATATTTATTTCATTGCAATTTACTTACTACATATAATAATAATTTTCAGAATGCTAAATTGGGAGCTCCATGGTTAATTATTTGGAACTGTTTTATAACACATCATGTCATAGTTTTACACATGTGATTTACTGCTGACTAGTATGTTTTTTTAATTTAATTAACAATTGCAGCAAAATTCAATATATTACACATAATTTTTATGAAATTTTAGAATTTTATAAAATTCTAAAACATTGATTTTTTTCCTTAAAAGTGTAATTGAGTTAATTGAGTTAAATTTCTGGAAAAGAAATAGACTAAATAAGTTACTCTTTAAGGTTCTAATTAATTCACTTACTGAGTCAATACAATATCAGTTATTAGAACATGACATTTAAAAAGACACTGATTATTTTCCTATTCCTGGGAGATTAGAAAAGGCAGATGGGTTAATTGACAGTTGTACAACGTCTATATTAGCAATTACAGTGTATTATTTAATGCTTTGAGTATAGTGTACGTTCAATGGCTGAAAATATAATGTTATGTATGAGACTGCAGTAGAGCTCATTATGCAAAGAAGAGAGAACTGTTTGGTACATTCACAGTGTAACTAGGCTGAGTCGTCTGGGAAGACAGAATCTCACCTGAGAAGATGCCTCAGCAGATTGACCTGGAGGCAAGTCAGTGGGGCATTTTCTTGATTGATGGGTGATGTGAGAGGGCCCAGCCTGCTGGGGATGGTTCCAGCCCAAGGCAGGTGATCCTATGGTATAAGAACTCTGACTAAGTCAAAACGAGACAGGAAGCAGCACTGCTCCATGGCCTCTGCATCAGTTCCTGCCTTGAATTCCTGTGGCAACTTTCCTGGAGGAAATATGCATTCTCCTCTTCAACTTGGTTTTGGTCGTGGTGTTTGGTCATAACAATGGATCCTCATTAGACTGATGTGTGAGATTGTTTTGGCAAGCATAGATATATTTAGTTCAGTGTCTATTCAGCAAAGTAGAAATATTGAGCAGCAACAACCCAATCTGCTAGTAGAAAAAAGTTCTTAGTTGGAAATTTGCATTCATAGTAAAGACTGTCAATCAGATTGGATTTTAGATTTATGTCTCAAATTATGTACAAGATGGCTTCAGTGGATCAGATCAACTAGGTAACTATACAAAGTCAAAGCCACTTGCTGAAGATGAAATACAGGTTTATCCTTCACAGTGTAGTGCATCTAGAAGAATATTGCCACAGTTCTGCATTTACTACCTTTGTATTCTTGAATGCATGGTCTCTTTGCTAAGTCTGAGTTGTTTTAAGATTATTTGACCCTTGAGGATAGTATATATTTTTATAAGATCATAGATTAGGAAAAATGTGACTAAACTTTCACAGTTTGTTTAAGATTCTGTCTGATATGTCATTAAAACAAATACTCCAAACAAACAAACAAAAAAACCCTGGTAGTAAAGGATTGGTGTGGTTAAACTGCTTTACGCTGACTCTCTTCATTAAGAAATGGCACACAGCTGTATTCGTCTAAGAGCGAATTTGGGATGAGTATCTTGGGACTGGTGAATGTGTCTCTCTTCAGATGATGATACTTGTAACAAATCTTCTTCATTCTAAAAAGAAGGTATTTCCTTAAGACAGCTCAGAGACAATCTGCCATGTGTTGTAAACAGAAAGTTTCTTGAAGCAAACATGCTTACCCCAGGACTGAAGAGTTCTGCCCCGCGAAAGAGGGAAACCAACGAAGTCTCCCCCTCTGTGGTCTGCATGTCCTCTGACAAGTTCGTGAGCAGTAGGGGTAGGGATGAGTGATGGGGTTGTGTCCCACATACCAATACTGGCAGGGTTAGACAACCTGCATTTCTGTCCCCAGATTCCTCAGACTTCATATTATCTTCAGACTGAAAATTACAGGAAATTTGAAAGAGCATGTAGATTTCTGCATTTATTTAGGTTTTTTTTTATCCTTATGTTTTACACACAGAACTGATATTAAAGAAGCAAACAGGTGAGGACTCTTCTTTCTAATGTATGCTAATGACTGCAGCTGGCTCCAAAGGTGCTGCTGTTGCTATATAACACTTTGTTACTGCTGGGAAGGTTCTCTCCTAAGTGATTTTATAGTTAATTATTATCCTCTTTATACCTTAATTTGGATTCTGTGCTACCACTCAACACCTTTTTCTGGCTTCCAATACCTGAGCAAACTAGTTCATATCTTTATCACCTACACTGGAAAGATTTAGAAAAGAAATTAAAAACCATTTCTTTGCAGGTTTGATTTTCATGCTTTAGAAAACATTTCAGAGAGCATTATATTTTCTAATATCTTATGATAATACCTTGAAAATAGGGAATTTTAAACAGAAGTTCAGTGTTTGAACTAAATGCCAAGGGTGGATTTACTTTTAAAAAGCCAGTGAGGTTAGCTTAAATATCAACTAATTTGGAATGGATGAATAGGAAATCTCAAAACTTGAATAACCATTAGAAAAACCTTTCAGTTAATTGGCTTTAGAGATGTCATCAAACGTTTACTTAATATCTATGGTTAGAGCCAAAGTAAGTCAGTAGTTAAAAATCATATGAAAATGATATTTTATATTGTTTCCTTCTGAACATTTTTTATTTTTGTTTTTGTTTTGTTTTGTTCAGCAATTCTGGGAGTGAATTGGTCCCTGAATTCCACGGCCTGATTGGTGAATCCATCAGTAGACGTAACTAACTCCAGACATTCTTCAATAGCCAACTCAGGAAGGGAGTAGTATTATTGTAAAATGTTATTTAATCCCACTCTGTCCGTGGTTTCTCCTGTAGCAAATGCATAAAGGAGCACAAGAAAAGATAAATGTGAAAAGGGAAGTATTTCTTTTCAAATAATGACTTGAGCATAAGCAATCACTGTTGATTGGATTTGGAAATGTTCTTGTATGGCTATGGTTTTCCACGAAGAGCACAATGCCTTCCTTGGTGATGATGAACTCAGCAGGCTGAGGCAGGAGTAAAACCAGTTCCAGAAGACTGTCTTAGAGTTGGAGAGATAGCTCAGTATGAAAAACACTTGCCATATGAGTATGAAGACTTGAGTTTAGGACTCCAAACCCCTGTAAATCCAGATTTGGCAAGTTCACATCTGTAACACCAGTATTTTTCTGGGTGGATGGAACGTAGAAACAGGAGAATCCTCGTAATCTTAGGGGCCAGCTAGCCTGAAGCACACTGCAGGTGAAGGAGAGACCTTCTCAAACACGGTCAAAGACATGGAACAACACCAAAAAGTGCCATTTTCCTTATCTACACACATGCTTCTCTCCCCCCACAGACTAAGATCAGAAATAAATGGCTATGTGTGAACATCAATTAAAAAGGAAGAACTATAAATAGAAATGGTGTAAATTAGACTTTAATAATTCAATTATAAACATGCAGACCAAATTCCTAGCATAGTATTTGAAATATATCTTTAAAATGCTTGTATTAGTTTGACATTATCTTTGAATAATCAAAAAATTACAAACCTTAAAAAAAAGCAGTTGTAATCCAGCTAAGAACGAAAGCACAAAAGCACTTGGTTTTGTGCAACTAAATTGGGAAGCAAGCCTGACATACAGCAGTTGTATGGGTAAGCAAATAGGAAAACTTAAAATGTCTCAGCAGTATCACTTCTCGGGTTCACCAACATTTTAAAAGAGCAACTGAGTTAACTGAACATCAAGATTTTATGTTTCTTATTAGCTAAATAAAACTATATCTATTTTCATTGATTACGGAAGATGAAAAGATGCTTGGATTCAAAACAATAACATCATACTCAAGAAGAAGCAAAGATCCTTACAACATCTGAGTCCTTTGAACTCAAGGCTTACGCTAAGCTAAGGGCACCTGAAGCTTTGATTATGGGCAGTAATTATCTCTGCCTTTGGCTCAAGAGGTAAAAGCTATATTGTGTGGACAAGCATGTCCTCTGCATTGACAGAAGACTCCATTTCTGTCTCTGAAAGGGATGGTTTAGGTAACTTTAAAAGGCTATTGGATGGCTAGAGATCCGCATAGATCTGTTCTAGTGAATTTAAAGAATTTCTGATTTAACTATCTAAAGAAAGTTGAATGCACATGGAGCATGGTAAGAACAGGAGGAGTCACACCCTCAGATACAGACACTCACACACTGTTCTTCAAGGCAGTGAGAGGGAATCACATCGCCCTGGCAAGTAAAACCCAACACTGCATATGGGGGTCATGTTCTCACAGAGAACCACACTTCCAACCAGAAGGGAAAAGATCTCCTCCCTGTCCCCTCCTCCCCCTCCCCTCCTCCTCCTCCTCCTCCCCCCTTCCTCCTCCTCCTCCTCCTCTTCTTCTTAGGCTCTCTTTATTTATTTTCTTTTCTCTTTATACTTATTAATATTATTTTGAAAATTATTAACTTTGTATCTCTGTGGTAGCCCCCTCCCTCATCTCTTTGGTTCCCACCCTCTCTCCCTCTTCCTCCCCTATCCTTATTTCTTAGTCAATTGATAGGGGAAGTCTTCCTCCCCTACTGTCTGACTCTAGCTTATCAGGTCCTTCAGGACTGCCTGGATCCTTTTCCTCCCTGGACTGGCTAGGTCGCCCCACTAAGGGAAGTGATCAAGGAGCAGGCAACTGAGTTCCTGTCAGAGACTGTCTCTTCTCCCATTACTAGGGAACCCATATGAGACTGAGCTGTCTATGGGCTACATCTGTGCAGAGGTGCCAGAGCCTCTCCATGCATGGTCTTTGGTTGATGCATCTGTCTCTTCAGTCTTCTCTGGGCCCAGAGTTTTTTGTTTTTTGCTTTTTTTGTTTGTTTTTTTGTTTTCTTTGTTGGTCTCCTTGTGACGCTCCTGTCACCTCTGGGTCCTTCTATATCCCTGTTCTTTCACAAGACTCCCTGCACTCTGTCTAAAGTTTGGCTGTGCATCTGCTTCAATCCTCTGCTGGATGGAGTCTTTTAAAGGACATCAGTGGTAAGCTGCTATTCTGTTCCCACTCTTCTACCATTTCTGGAGTTTATATCCTATTTTCACTTCTGAATAAGAGTTAAGCATCTTCCCTAGGCTCTTTCTTGTTATTTAACTTCTTTAGGTCTGTTGATTATAGTATGGTTATCCTATATTACACATGCAGTATACACCTATACTCACCTATAAGTGAGTATATACCTTGTGTGTCTTTCTGCTTCTGGGTTACCTCACTCAGGATGTTTTTTCTACCTCCATCCATTTTTCTGTGAATTTCATGATCCCCCCCCTTTTTAATTTCTGAGTAGTATTCTATTGTGTAAATGTACAAGAATTTCTGTACATGGTTGAGGGACATCTGGGTTGTTTCCAGATTTTGGCAATTATGAATAAAGCTGCTCTGAACATAGTTGAGCAAATATCCTTGTTGTATGGTTGAGCAACTTTCAGATATATGTATAGCTGGATCTTGAGGTAGCACTATTTCTAATTTTCTGAGAAAGCACCTTTTAATAACTCAGTAAACACAGTTAGCGATGTCAACATGTGAAGAGCTGTGTGGCTTTTAGTGGAGCAAGGGAACCCTACCAGTTGCCATCTCCTCCTACAAGAATTGCTCTCCTGAGCCCAACATCTGTCACTATCAATAGTTCCATGAGACATTGCATTTTTGGTAAAAATGTTCACTGTATTTAAACCTTTACTCATTTGTGATAATATGCAGGAACTTGGTGATTAAAACATGGTAGTCATAATATAAAGCATATTTTATTTAGCTAACTAATCAAGTCAGGGACTTTAAATCTGATACAGCTATACAGGGAACGAACATCCCACATCTCTGAACAGTTAATGCTACCTTTTATCCTTTATCATTTTCTTTATGAGCTAGGGGATTGTTCATTCAGATTCTTCTAATCCTCATAATGCCTTGGCCATTATTACAAATCCTTGCTCCTCAGATAACATCCAATTTGGAATGATTCTCATGCGTATTAAAGAAATCTTGTTAAATGAAAATGGAGGCATCACATCTTGCCTAGAATTTCATTTGCAATCCAGTAGTTAAGTGCTGACATAGAGAAAAGGCTCACTGGAAATGCACAATAAAGTGTTCCTTGTTTATAGCTGGTGCCTTACAAAAACCACTTTCTCACTCCACCAGTAGAAACTATGAAAACTTTACTTTTGAACATTTTTTCTTTTCATGGTAAAATAGAGCAAACTGAATGGTAGAAGGAAATACAGAGGCACTGGTAGAGGTGTAAACTGTAAATCTTGGACAAATTTATTATTGGTATAATAATCATATTGTGTGTTTTATTTAGAATAAAATTACTTAAATACTTCAAATGTTTGCTGGTATGATACCCATAAACAAAATTCATTACAGGGGTATGCATACATACTGCCCTTCCAGACTGGTAGAGTCAGTTTGAGTTATGCTCTATACAGGTACCAGAACAGGCAGACCTTGAAAAAAATACCAAATTTCTTTATCATCCAATAAAATCAAGCATTGTTTTGTTTTAAATCAAACTTAATCACTCTTGGTATTTACCTGACAGCCCCTGTCACATTCAGTAGGTTTATGAACTAAAAAAAAAAAATTGGTATCACGTTGAGCGTAACACTCATGAAACTTGGTTAACTCAGAATTACAAAAACACAGAAAAAATAATTGCCTCATTTACCTTGGGCCAGTCAGATATTTCTACCTCACCATCCACCTCTCACCATTCACCATCCAAAGCCATCCACCTTAATCATCCTTATCTGAACTATGTTCCATCCATAATCTTATAAATGTTTACTTTTTTCTTCTTCTGGGACTTTTCACACCATCCTTGGAGTCCTTTCTCCAGTCCCATGTGGTCCTTTCTTCACCTAACCATTGTGACATCCTCTTTCCTCCTCTTTTCCCATCTGTCTGTTTCCTGTGATTCTCTCTTGAACCCAAAAAGCCCAGGAAGCTTAGACACGCCTAACCCATTCTGCCCTGTCCAAGTATAGGCTGTTTATTGAATCAATCAGGTACGTCTTATGCACATTTACAAAACAAGGATATAACCGGACCTTGAGGACCATTAACATGCATCAGACCAACCTCCAACAGATTTATAAGAACAGAAAGTGATGTTTAGTGCTCTGCTTGTGGGCCATGAGATGGCTGATGAGGGGCTAAGATGGCGACTAGGAGTCAGAGAAGTGAGGGAGATGCCTGTCAGTTATCTGAAGCTAACAGGATCAGGAAACGTATATCATCCTGATATTCTCTAGTATACTTCCATCATCACTTTAACAAAAGTTAAATAAAATTACCTGGAGGGCAGGATTTTAATTCATAGAATAAATGTTAAGATTCTTCAGAGGGACAAGTTTAGAAACAAAGGTATAATTTAATTTCAAGATAGTTAATTTTATTGAAAGACCTATTCCAAAGGAGTAGAGAGGAGAAAGTGTGGGAGAGAATGAGATGATACAAATGACCACAAACACACACGTGCACATTAAATAAGCTAAGGTGAACTATATCGGGATAACTATTAGGACATAAGAAAGAAAGAAATTAATGCAATTATGCAGCATTTGCTCTTAGTCTTGTGCATCACTCATTTTAATATGGCTGTCATTACTAATGAATTTCAGAAAGCCTGTGATATCATAAAATGAAATAACATTTTTCAAGTTGAAAACACACAGAATCCAAGTCTTTCAAACAAGGCTGTACTGCTAGTGGAATGCGAAGCCTCAATCCTGAGCATGGCACGCTGAGAGATTAGACCTTTGAAAAGAGTGACATTGTTTTCAGCTGGTCCCATACCTTCCAGGCAGTTATTTCATCTCCCTGGACTTAATGTTAACAAAAGAATAGCTTAAATTATATTAGAACTTTATTAATTTGTATAATTAGCACAGTGAAGAGTGCCTTCAGAGAACTTTTGATACATATTCAATGAGTCACAGCTGTTACCATTCATTTTACATGATCCACTATTCATATTAAACCATTGGCCATTTACAGCTCTGCAAATGAATATACAAAGAATAATCAAATACGATGTATAGATTTCTTGTCCCACCAAGGAGGACTAGCTCATGGGTGTATTAACCAATGGGAACAGGAACTCAAGTTTACTCTACATAACTGGAAGTTGTAACTGACAACAAAGCAGGTACCCAAATGATCTAATTATATAAAAAAATAGGTGGGGGGGAGTATACACAGTCCATTGGAAACTGAATTCCAGCACATTTGGTTACAGTGTGAACTGCAAAGTACATTGAGTTTTGAAAAGAACATCAGTGCATTGAAACACCCATTGGCTGTCCTTGTCTATCATGTCTCACTAGTTTATCACCTATGCTATTGTAATTTTATTGGTTTATAGTGGTTTTCAATCAAATTTTAATGGTCTCTGAATCTAATTATAAAGTTTAGTAAAAATTAGTGGAGACCCATGTATGAGACAAAACCCACTGTCAGTTACTTCAGATATATGAGAACATAATTGTTTGGGTTATTTTATGGAAAGTTTTCTTTTTTTATATGAAAGAGGCTTATTAGATGGAGATGAAGTGAGAAAGAGAAGGGAGAGCAGGACATGATGGGGGGAGTAAAGGGGTACCCCAACAGAGAAAGGAGAGAGGGCAAAAATGCTAAGAGAGGCTTAGAGATCAAGAGGGATCAAGAGAGAGCAAGAGGGAAACAACTTGGCAAGTGGTAGCCACAACTTCCAGGTGTGGCCACCTGGCCAGTGAACTTTTCAATGCTATCTTTTTAATTGCATCATCTCTAATTTTTCCTGTATCCTAAATAAAATAAAATAATATGAAAGGGTACTAATATCACTGTTATTGTTCTATGTTTATAAGTAAAACATAGAAAACACATTAGGTTAAACATTATAACCCAGCCATACAATTTAAAATTACTCTTGTTGACACTTAACAATATATCAAGAACTATCGTTCAAACCTCCTTAGTACTTGAGCCTAATGTCTTAAATATATTTAATATATAGAAATAATTGTAAACATTTGGTGACTTTCTTTTAACTAATAAGTTTCCTCTGGTTTTATGTTTTTCTTAAAAGTGTTAAGTAATCTTAGCTACTTGACCTCACAGTTTACATAGTCCATATTTTAATAATTTAATAATATGAAGGTCCAGTATGAATATTCTAAGTGGCCTCTCATTTCATAGACTTTTTCGTGGTTGGGTAGAACTGCTTGGATGAAATTAAACAAGGGCCTGTGGGTACAGCTCAGCGGTGGAGTGCTGTCTATAGGAGAGGCATTAGGTCTAGCACGTGACACGGTATGTGTAGGTGTGTGGGGGGGTGAAAGACAAGTTGAAAAGTACTCAGTGGTTCTGTTTGTAGTGCTTATGTGCTGTGAACACAAAATGTTATTAAAGAGAGCAGAGGAACATCTGAAAATTTCAGGGATAGGCTGGTTTAGACACAGACGATTCTATAGTATACAATTAATTAGAGCTGCCTAATTAATTAGCTCTAATTAATACCCCAAAATTGAGAAGTGGATTTAAAATTTTAGGGGAAAAGCTTAAAAGAATGATACAAGGAATGAATCTACATGTGATAATCTAATATTGTAACTCACTTCAACCCTCTAGTAAACAAGGTTATCTTGAGCTGATAAAATTTGCTCAAGTACACAACACGGACATTTGTTCAACCATGTTTGTAGCAGCTTTATTTGTAATAGCCAGGACCTGGAAACAACCCAGATGTCCATCAATGGAGGAATGGATACAGAAATTGTGGTATTTCTACATAATGGAATACTACTCAGCAATCAAAAAGGAGGAAATCATTAAATTTGCAGGTAAGTGGTGGGATCTAGAAAAGATCATTCTGAGTGAAGTATCCCAGAAGGAGAAAGACAAACATGGTATATACTCACTTATATAGACCTATAAGATATGACAAACATAATGAAATCTACACACCTAAAAAAGATAATCAAGAAAGTGGACATGGGCGAAGATGATCAATCCTCATTTAGAAAGAGAAATGGGATGTGCATTGAATGTATGACAGGAGTCTACTGCAAAAGGCATCTGAAAGATTCTACCTAGCAGTGTTTCAAAGCAGACACTAAGACTCATAACCAAACCCTCAGCAGAGTGCAGGGAATCATATGAAAGAAGGGGTGTTAGTATGATATGGAAAGGATAGGAGCGCTACAAGGACCAAATATATCCGGGTACAGGGTCTTTTCTGAGACTGACACTCAACCAAGGACCATCTATGGATATAACATAGAACTTCTGCTCAGATGTGGCCTGTGGTAGCTCAGTAACCAAGTAATTTTTCTAAGTAAGGGGAACAAAGACTATTTCTAACAGGATCTCAAGGGCAGGCTCTTTGACCTCCCCCCCCCCAGGGGAGAAGCAGTCCTGTTAGGCCACAGAGGAGGACTTTGCAGCCAGCCAGCCCTGAAGATACCTGATAAAACAGGGTCAAATGAAAGGGGAGGAGGTCCTCCCCTATCAGTGGACTTGGAAAGGGGCAGGGAGGAGACCAGGGAGGGAGTGTGGGGTTGGGAAGGGAATGAGGGAGCGGGATACAGCTGGGATACAGAGTTAACAAAATGTAACTAAAAAGAAAAATAAAATTAAAAAAAGAAATAGATTACGATATTAGAATACTGATTCTAAATAAGTTCCAAACATGCATAGTCAGCACATTTTCAAAAAACAAAGAATTAACTCAGTGAGTAATAAATGTATTTTTCCAAATGTGTTGGAAAAAAATCATTACCATTTTCTCAAAAATTAAATTATGACTCCTACTTCATGCTATAAGAACAACAAACCCAAACTTCAATGAAAGAAAAGGAGCTATGAAATACCCAGAGGAATCAGTGTAAGAAAAGTGTTGATGAGCTTCAGTTTTACTGACTTTTCTGTTGGTGACCAAAATACAAAAAGAATAAAGGGAAAATCCCTGAAAGGCCTTTGTGTGGACACTTACAAAACAGTGTGATGCAAACAGTGTCTCCTAAATCTACCAGTTGATCCAGAATTCTTAGATATCCATCTCAGGACCATCAAGGAAGGAGTGACACACCCCACAGTAGGCTGGGCTATCCCACACCAATCATTTATCAATAAAACAGCCAACACAGTTGCCTCCAGGAATGCTAATGAGATTATTTTCACAAACCTAGTTATACTTCTTGGAGAAAAGAAGAAGAAGCAGGACAAGAATCGTTGCATTTTATTTTAAAACATTTTTATTTGGCCCATTATAATTGTACAAATGCCCTGTATCCATATGACGTGAACTTCAATATGTATATATCATATGGCTCAATACATCTTAGTTGTTTATCTAAAAGATGAGGGTGTGTGCACATATTCGGTGTCTTTATCCCTCAGTAAGTTCACTATTTGATCTAATTAGCTTTCAGTAGTGCCGTAAGCTGATGACTAAGAATTCGGCACCTAAAGGTGTGGTGGACCTTTAGGTCAGGAGAGAGGTGGGGTGAGCTAAAGAGTCTCAGGGATCATCTCACCCCTAAGACTAAGAAGAGTAAAGATTGAGTAACAAAATTCAGTAGTTAAAGTAGAATTTTATCAATTAACTTAGGACAGAGATCAAATCCTTCATGCAGAAGAACCCCAAATAATAAGACATTTCATCCACAATGGCCAAGGCTCAGAGCTGCTGTGTGAGCTACTTGCTCTCTCCACACGTGCAGAAAATGGAGGGTAGAGAAATTCCACAGCGGAGAATCTTTCCAATGCAGTCTCAGCAGTGCTGGAATAAAATCTTAACAGGCATCCTCATTGCATGTCCCTTAATATGAACAGATAAAATGTTTCTACACCTTAGTGGCCTTCATTTCTAAGCCTAATGGCTACACTTTAATCACGAAAAATATATCATGTACTTCTTCAAATATATTCTTCAAAATTGCTTGACAGTATTCTTTTTAGAATTGTCAAAATCATCAAAGAAATGATGTCTGAGAAATGACAAGGCTTACAATAAACTAAAGTGAAGAGGAATTACGAAGCTTCAGAAAAAAAATGTTACAAGGCGTCTGTTACAATCTAAGAAAATCTGAATACAGAAAAGTTCAATGGTAGTATATAATTATTAGTTGATTCTGTCAAATATACCATACTAAAGTAAAATATGCAGAAGAAACAAAATGTGGAAGCCCTGTTCTATCTCATTTTTAGTTATGTAAATAACAAGGGAATTTGATTTCTGAGGCCTTTATCAATGAAATTATTTTTATAACTTTTTTCTAGGTTTGTTATTTGTGTTGATTTTATATGATTGTGTATCCTGTTATTTTGATGTATGTGTTTATCCTGTGGAGTTTTCTGATGGGGTGTGTTGAATCTTTTATATGTAAAATCATTTTCAATTAAGGCCATGGATATTTTGCTTTCTTTTTTTCTTAGTTGTATCCATATTATCGCCACTTACTTATTGCTCTAGCAGTAATAATTTATATAAAACTTAGATTTCCTTCAACTGTTCTTGGTTTTATTGGAATGTTTGAGCTTTCTCCCTTTAAGAATATATGATCTATATACTTTTCATATTGCCTTTATTAAATTGAATTATATTCTCTGTATTCATATAATGTTATTTGTTCTTATCATGAAAAGCTGTTGAATTTTGTCTAAGGCCCTTTCTGCATCTAGGGAAAGGATCATTTGGTTTGTGCTCATGAGTCTATTCATGTGCTAGATTATTATGTTTATTGTTTTTTATATATTGCAATATCCCTAAATCTCTGGGATGAAGTCAACATGATCATAGTTGGTAATCCTATTTTTGTGCTCTTAAATCAGTTTCCAAGTATTTCATTGAGGAATTTTGCAACTATATTCATGATGAGATGGAATAAACCTAAGCAAGGAAGGGAAAGACTTGAACATATAAAATTTTAACACATTGAGTAAGCTAATAGATATCAGAAAGACCACCAATGCTCATGGTCTGGTAGGATTTATATTGTGAAAAAGGCAATCCTTCTAAAATCAATCTACAGTTTGTTTTTCCATCAAAATTACAAGGCTATTTTTGGAGGAAATTCAAAAAGTAATGATACAATTCACCTGGAACCAACAAACAAAATTAAATTTAAAAAAATGAAAACCACGATACCCAAAATAATCTTGAACAATAAAGTAACTACGGAAGGCATTACTATCCTTGATAAGAGATATACTACAGATATACTACAGAACTAAAGCAATTTAATAAAAGTCATAGTATTACCTTTAATTTGGGAAGAATGCTGGGAATCCTATAGACAAATGAGGGGAAAGAAGGGCCTGGAGGGAACAGGATCTCCACAAGGAGACTAACCAAAGCCAAAAATTCTGGGCCCAGGGGGCCTTCAGATACTAATGCATCGACCAAGGACCAAGCATGGAGAGGACCTAGACCCCTTGCTCAGATGTAGCCCATGGAAAGCTCAGTCTTCAGGTGGGTTTCTTTTTTTTTTTTAATTTTAATTTAATTTAATTTAATTTTATTGTATTTTTAATTACAATTTATTTACTTTGTATCCCCCCTGTAGTTCCCTCCCTCCTCCCCTCCCAATTCCTCTCTTCTTCCCCCTTCTCCACACATGCCCCTCCCCAAGTCCACTGGTAGGGGAGGGTTTCTTTTTCTTCCTTCTGATATATCAGATCTCATCAGAAGTGGCTGCATTGTCATCTTCTGTGGTCTGGTAAGGCTGCTCCCCCCCTCAGGGGGAAGCGATAAAAGAGCAGGCCAATTAGTTCATGTCAGAGACAGTCCCTGTCCCCATTACAATGTGGGATTCTTAATAAGGAGAGTGGGGGCTGCCTCTGACATGGACTCCAATGCTTGCTGTTTGATCTCTTCCACCAGGGTAGGGTTGCCTAGCTAGGCCACAGAGGAAGAGGATGCAGGCAGTCCTAATCAGAATTGATAGCTGGGTCTTGAGGAAGCACTATTCCTAATTGTCTTAGAAAGCGCCAGATAGCTTTCCAGAGTGGTTGTACCAGTTTACATTCCCACCAGCAGTGGAGGAGGGTTCCCCTTTCTCCACAACCTCTCCAGCATGTGTTGTCACTTGAGTTTTTCATCTTGGCCATTCTGATGGGTGTAAGGTGATATCTCAGGGTTGTTTTGATTTGCATTTCCCTGATGGCTAATGAGGATGAGCATTTCTTTAAGTGTTTCTCTGCCATTCGATATTCCTCTGTCGAGAATTCTCTGTTTAGCTCTCTTCCCCATTTTTTAATTGGATTACTTGGTTTGCTGCTTTTCAGCTTCTTTAGTTCTTTGTATATACTGGATATTAGTCCTCTGTCAGATAAAGGGTTAGTGAAGATTCTTTCCCAGTCTGTAGGAAGACGTTTTGTTTTGATGATGGTGTCCTTTGCTTTACAGAAGCTTTTCAGTTTCATGAGGTCCCATTTATTGATTGTTGCTCTTAGAGTCTGTGCTGTTGGTGTTCTGTTCAGGAAGTTGTCTCCTGTGCCAATGAGGTCTAGGCTGTTCCCCACTTTTTCTTCTAGCAGATTTAGAGTATCTGGTTTTATGTTGAGGTCTTTGATCCACTTGGACTTTAGTTTTGTGCAGGGTGATAATTAGGAATAGTGCTTCCTCAAGACCCAGCTATACCACTGCTAGGTATATACCCAAAGCTTGCTCAAGTACACAAAAGGGATACTTGTTCAACCATGTTTATAGCAGCTTTATTTGTAATAGCCAGAACCTGGAAACAACCCAGATGTCCATCAATGGAAGAATGGGTACAGAAATTATGGTATTTCTACACAATGGAATACTACTCAGCACTCAAAAAGGAGGAAATCATGAAATTTGCAGGCAAATGGTGGGATCTAGAAAACATCATTCTGAGTGAAATATCCCAGAAGGAGAAAGACAAACACGGTATATACTCACTTATATAGACCTATAAGATATGATAAACATAATGAAATCTATACACCTAAAAAAGATAATCAAGAGAGCGTACATGGGGTAAGAGGATCAATCCTTGTTTAGAAAGTCAGATGGGATGTGCATTGAACGCATGACAGGAGTCTACTGAGTGCATCTGAAAGCCTCTAGCAGTGTTTTCAAAGCAAAGACTCATGACCAAACCTTTGGCAGAGTACAGGGAATCATAAGAAAGAAGGGGAGTTAGTCTGATGGGGAAAGGATAGGAGCTCTACAAAGACCAAATATTTCTGGGCACAGGGTCTTTTCTGAAACTGACATTCAACCAAGGACCATGTATGGATATAATCTAGAACCTCTGCTCAGATGTAGCCTGTGGTAGCTCAGTAACCAATTGGTTTCCCAAAGTGAGGGGAACAAGGACTATTTCTAACAGGAACTCAATGAAGATACCTGATAAAACAGGATCAGATGAATGGGGGGAGGTCCCCCCCTATCAGTGGACTTGAAAAGGGGCACAGTGGTGATGAGGGAGGGAGGGAGGGACCGGGAGGGAATGAGGGTTCGGGGCACGGCTGGGATACAGAATTAATAAAATGTAACTGATAAAAATAAAAATTAAAAAAAAAAAAGAATTGATAGGTTAGGTCACAAGATAGGGGAGGAGGTCTTCCTCTCTCCGAGGACTAGAAGAGGATACAGTTGAAGGAGGGGAGGGGTGGGACTGAAGAAAAGGGAGAGGGGTTACTTTTGGGGTGCAATGTGAATAAATTAGAAAAAGTAAAAACAAAAATAAAATTGACACACTGATCAATGGAATGTAAATAAAGAACTGAAATAGGAGTCCACATACCTACAGCTATCTGGCATTTGACAAAGAGGCTAAAAATAAATGCTGAAGAAAATCAAGTATTTTCAGCAAGTGGTACTGATAAAAGTTCAATACCTGCATAGATAATAATGATATAGATCCTCATCTCTCACCAAACAACTCCCAATGGATCAAGTACCTCAGCATAAGATGTGACACCTTAAATTTGATAGATAACAAAGCAGAGACTATACTCTTAATTATATGTAGAGGAGAGACAGGACCCCAGCAGAGCAGACATTCAGACTGACAATGGACAAGTGGGACCTCATGAAACTAAAAGGCTTTTGCACAAGAAAGGACAACCCCATCCAAGTAAAGAGACAGCCTAAAGAATGGAGGAAAACACTTGTCAGATATAATTCTGACAGTGGAATTTTATGTAAAATATATGAAGAACACACAGACAAACCCATAAAAATCCTTAATAAAATAAGATAAAACCCCATTTAAAACTAGACAAAACTTCAGAAATGTAAAAAAATCCTCAGTGTCCATCAACTGATAAATTAATAATAAAAACATTACATTTACACAGTGGAATATTATTCAGCTATTAAAAACAAAATTATGATTATAGCTCTGTAAACAACCATTCTGAGTAAGGTAATACAGACACAGAAAAACCGACATCATACATGTCCTCTTGTGTGTAAATGCTAGGTATGAATCTTCAGATATATGTGTCTCATTTATTATACCCATAGAGGTAAGGATATGGAAAAGTGGCATGGGGGAGGTGATGTCTAGGGAGCGAGGATGGAATGTGCTGGTACAGAATGTAAAAGGGAAAGAATGAAACTGGAAAGGTTAAGTAGGGAGGGAAGGGTGATCAAGTTAGAGAAGGGGATATGGAGAAGGTTAACTTAAAAGCCTTTTAAAAATTGTCTGGAAACTTACAATCATAAATTTTCCAAAATATTTACATATACACATTCACATAAAAATTAGTTTAGATTTAGCCTATAAATGGGGGACAGTGCCCCTATTATAGTTCACAGACTATCAAATAAAAAGCTCAGTGCTAGAAAAGGGTTAACTTTCTGGAGTTGTTGACCAGTGGGACCACACTGACCCACAAACATTACAGGCCTGAAGTTACCCTCCATGACTTGACAGTAAGTCTTTGTGGCTGAAGACAAAATATAGAACTTTGAATGTGGAGGTATCAGATGGCAACTGACCTCAAAGCTTCATTCTCCACTGGTTAGCTTTCATATTTTAGAAGGTGCTATGCCTGCCAGCAGAAGAATAAAGAGATTTTTTTTCTGTTTTTTTATTTTATTTTATTTTATTTTATTTTATTTTATTTTATTTTATTTTATTTTATTTTATTTTATTTTATTTTTATCAGTTACATTTCATTAATTCTGTATCCCAGCCGTGCCCGAACCCTCATTCCCTCCCAGTCCCTCCCTCCCTCACTCATCACCACTGTGCCCCTTTCCAAGGCCACTGATAGGGGGGAACCTCCCCCCATTCATCTGATCCTGTTTTATCAGGTATCTTCATTGAGGAATAAAGAGATTTTACTTACCCACCTATGAACCAAGAAAGCTACAATGACTTCCTGGCAAGACTTGCCTAATGGTGAAAGAGTGGCATGAACATCACAGAAATGAGAAAACACATTTTGATAGATTTAAGACCCACTCTACAATATAAAACCATAACCTGGTCGATTATTTTGGAAAAGAATCTGTGGCTAGATAAGTTATAGACCATGTGGGAAATACTACTACTATTAATACCTAAATGGGCATAAAATAAACAGAATTTTAATGACACCATTTTGGTCTTAATTTAGTGTATCTCCTAATTCTTATCAGGGAAGCTTCTTCTTAGTTGATACCAATTAACACAGAGACCCATAATTGTTTTAGGAGCAGAGACTAAGAGACTGAATTACCCATCCCTAAAATGTTCATCTGTATCACATCGCTTTGTCCAAGGATTGCATAGATGGAAGGGAGAAACTGTAATAGCCAGAGATGGCTGATGACTACAAATAAAGTGTGTTTTCAGGACAGAGTAGCTTATAAACTTGTGAATTCACAGTGATTGTGACACTATCCACAATATCTTTGCAAAGTCAAGCTGGAAAATGTCCCAGCATAGACCCTGTGAGGTGGCCACCAAGTCCTAGCTATGGTAAGATCCTGGCAGGTGATAGCTATTGGGAAAGGGAAAGTCGATTTTCTTTAAGGGTGTGGGCCCTGCTAGGTAGACTGTGCAGTAAGAGTTGTCCCCACACCTGAGTTTTGGGGCAAAGAAAAGAAAAAAAGAAAAGAAAAGAAATTGGAGGTGGGGCCAGACCTGGAAATAACTAGGGGTATGGATTGCACCATGACCAAAGACACTGTACAAAGTTCTCAGAGTTAGAGATTATATACCAGCCACCAACCTGGATCGGGTGCTGCTCACACGAAACCCGCTCTTCTGAACAAGTTGATGGGCCGTGCAAGCAAGCCTGTTAGGTGCAGCACCTTCTATATAATTTCCAGGAGAAAATTGGTCATACTCATCCAAAATCCTTCACGCAACAGGAGGACTTGAGCAGGGTGCTATCATGCAGTGTTACACAAAAGAACCCAGGATATCTCAAGCGCATCCCAGACTGACCTCGCAGCAGCCTTTGGGAGCTGATCACCACAACTCTTTTCAGGGGAAAAGTCTCAGAATCTGAAAGCGGCAGCTCTCCAAGGAACCTGGACCCAGACCGTTACTGAGTTTTAGGCAGAGAAGTACATTCCTTCTCGGTACATAAGGGACTCAGACAAACGCTGGCAAGGTCTCATTCCCAACACTGATGCAGCCTTAGATGCATCGTAAAGTTTGAGGCCAGAGTGGACCTTATTGGGAGTCTCTGTCTTAAGAATTAACTGACTATTTCTAACAGGAACTCAATGGCTGGCTCTTTGACCTCCCCACGCCCCAAGGGAGGAGCAGTCCTGTTAGGCCACAGAGGAGGACTTTGCAGCTAGTCCTGAAGATAGCTGATAAAACAGGATCAGATGAATGGGGACGAGGTCCCCCTCTATCAGTGGACTTGGAAAGGGGCACGGTGGAGATGAGGGCGGGAGGGTGGGATTGGGAGGGAATGAGGGAGCGGGATACAGCTGGGATACAGAGTTAATAAAATGTAACTGATAAGAAAAAAATAAAATAAAGTTAAATGGTAAATATTAGATAAATTATGTTGAGATAAACAAGAATAAATAGATCATAAAAGAAAAAAAACGAAAAAGAAAAACCCTACTAAAGTAAAAAAGAAAACACTCTGAAGGCCTTCTATTCAATGTGGGCTCTCATCTTTACTGATGCAGGTCTGTGGGATTTCCTGTCTCTGCTAGCCATACTTGCAGATTAAACTGTTTTAACGGCCTTCAAGATAGTAAGTTTCTTCACATATTCTTTTCATGCTTAGTTTTAATAATTCATGTTTTTCCTCAATAGTCTCTCTATATATAGTCTCGCATATTGTTTGCATTTTAAGTATAACCCTTTAATTTTGAATATAAATACAGTTAAAAATGAAGTATAACTATTGTATAAAAATCTAAAACCTATTTATTATCTACGTACATATTTCTATTATTGACCAAAGTATCTATCACCAATGTAGATGATATATAAATCTGATGCGACCTCTAACTTTCATGTTTTTAGAATGAGCATACAAAGCAGTGAGATTCTCTACGGCAATTTTAAATGGACTTTCTCCTGTTAATCTTTCTTCCAGGTCTTCTCCCTTGCTTTATATTCCTTGTACATCTCTACCAGTCTTTTCTTATCCTGTGATCCTATTGCTTTTATGACATATCTCTTATCCAATTTCTTTTCATTGTTTGTTTGTATATGCTAAACTTCTCAGTTTTAAAATATTTAAAATTATAGCTATTCTAATTAAATATTACTAAGCTTAATTATATAGAGTTAAGGTCAGAGATTACAACCTCCCCTGTTTTTTCCAAAATTTAATTGAATGATTTTTATCAATAAAATGTGTCCTATTTTTATTTTAAGTGTATGATTATTTGTTGTACTTCAACAGTACTACAGTGCATATGGGGAATATGTAAAATAAATAGCAGCTATATAAAAAGAATGTACACTACAATATGTTAAAAACTGTCACAGTGTTATGCATGAGGACGCTGGAAACAGCAGTTTCTGTGAAGCATGCTTATGGAATGAATGACAGAGCAAGGGGGACAGAGCGTTGTGTAGAGGTCGCGTAGTAAAGTGATGAATGGGTCTTTCCTCCATACATGTCTTCATTCAGCCACAAATTGTTCTCCCAGCCTGGTTTTGCTGTTCTAGCTTTAGTTTTTGCCTCTGTGATGAGACAGAGCCTCTAGGTCCCTGACTTCCCAGCAATCCCCTGCCTCTCCCTCTCCAGTTCTGAAATGGTAAGTCTATCCCATCATGCCCAACATCAACTCCTCTGCTTTGCTGTATCTGTTGATCTTTCTAATTATGTGAATTTCACATTACTGACCTGTTAATTTTTTCACATATTAAAATGTGCCCTATGATTTGTATTTTGGATAGTTTTCATTAACAATTTTCTAATAAAACATTCTTTGTCATCTTAAATTTCTAAAATTTCACACAAAATAACCATGAGAATATGCGAGAAAGAAACTTTAGGATGTGTACCACCTCATCTGTAGAAATCCAGCAGGAAAACATCAAGTGAAAGCTGCCCTTGTTGAATGACAGTTTAGGGAGCCAAGGTTGATGTTGAGTTTGTGATGCAGGGGAGAATGAACGCAAACCCCTGACCCCACCGTTCTTGAGCACAGTGTGAGATCATTCTGCTGCATTCTGTTTCTCACAAAAGAGGAGATAAGGTATGAGACCTCCAGGAGCTTATTTTATTTTTTTCTATACCTGAAGATAATTATTTTTCTAAAACAAATCTCATCACAGTTACTCTACGTCACGCTTTTTGTTCTGTTTTGTGTTATAATTATTAGATTTAGAATTGTCTTGTTTGTTCCTAAATAACTCTTTATATTTTAGTATTTGTTTGCTGTGCCTTTTAAACACTTTGATACTTCCATTAAGGTTCACCTAAGAATAGGACTCATCCTTTACTAAACATACAGAGAAGGCCAAACTGCTGTCACAAAATTATGTAGTAAACTAAACAGGAATACAAATGGAGAATTTACTAGAGAAAAATATCAGAAATTTCCAGTAAAAAAAAAAAAAAGTTATAAGAGAGTCAAACTCTTTATAGTAGAAACAGAATAACTCAGGATTGGTGTGGAACAAGAGTGGTTATAAAGGAATGTTATGTGGCGGTCAGAAAACAGCTAATACACGAATCTCCTGGACCTCAATAATGGGATTACTGTAATCAATATGTGTGGGGATTGTTTATATGTATGCATGTTTGCATATGATGAGTGACTTCAGGTACACTGGGCCATAGCATGTGTCTGGAGGTCAGAGGCAATCTTCAGTAATCTGGTGTATTATTCTACCACGGATAGTGTGTGTCTGGAGGTCCGAGGCAATCTTCAGTAATCCGGTGTATTACTCTACCACGGATAGTGTGTGTCTGGAGGTCCGAGGCAATCTTCAGTAATCAGGTCTATTACTCTACCGCCTACCGCGGACAGCATGTGTCTGGAGGTCCGAGGCAATCTTCAGTAATCCGGTCTATTACTCTACCGCGGATAGTGTGTGTCTGGAGGTCCGAGGCAATCTTCAGTAATCTGGTGTATTACTCTACCACGGATAGTGTGTGTCTGGAGGTCCGAGGCAATCTTCAGTAATCCGGTGTATTACTCTACCGCGGATTACAAGAAGTGACCTCAAATCACTGTGTTCACGGTGCTGCTTTTCTTGCTGCGCCATCTTGCTTGCCTGATGGTAAGCTGTCTTGATTCTCTTATTAGATTTGTGAGATACAACCACACTTTACTAGTTCCTAGTTAGAAAATTATTGATTTTCTCAATTTTTTTACTATTATTTATTACAATTTATTCATTTTTTTTCTCCTGCTCACATCCTCCCTCCCTCTTCCCAACCTATGTCCCTCCCCCAGTCCACTGATAGGAGAGGTCCCCTCCCCTCCCTCTGACCCTAGCCTACCAGGTCTCATCAGGAATGGCTGAATCCTTTTTCCCTATGGCCTAGTAAAACTACCTCACTTAGGGGAAGGTGATCATTTGTTTGTATTCTACAGAATATTGTGTAGCATAAAGGAAAATAGAAACTGTAACTCTATATGCTTTTTTGTAACTGGAACTTATACTTACGGATTTTTTTATGAAATTTATTTTTAATCATCTTCCCTACTTATTACTTTAAATATGTATAAACTAAGCAGAAGCAATAGCACTATGAATATGTAGCTCTACAGTGAAACCTGTGCATTAAAAGCACTGCTGTGATATGAGGATCCAAGGTGCCCCATCCACCCCTGTTTAAGTGCTTGGTTCACAGCTTCAGGCTTTGCTTTGGAAGGCTGTGGAAGCTTTGGAGGTAACTTGATGGAACAAGTCTGTCAGTTTGGGATGGACAAGAAATTTTATAGAATGGCCCTATTTCCTATCTGGCCTCTAGTCTCCAACTGCAAGGAAACTTAAACAGCCTTTCCTGTGGCTAGGGCTCTTCTATGCCATGATGAATTATATCTTTACTCAACCTGCAAAATAAGCTCTCCTGTTTCCTTTTATAATTGTATGTGTTTTATTCTTTGGATTATATCATTTTCCCTTTCTTCTAACGCCTCCCATACAAACTTCACTTGTTCTCTCTCAAATTTATGGATACTTTGTTCTTAATTCTTATTACATATTTATGCATGTATTAGTAAATTTATAGATATACCCTCCTCAGTTCATACAATGTTATTCGTATGTCTTCTGGGCACACTATTTGGTACTGGAAAACCAACTGGAGTACTCAACTCTAGTGAAGACTGTTTCTCCATTCTTTCAAGGTATTTGGTCAAAGCAGGCTCAAAGGTAACAATGTAAGGACTTTCTTTGTAAAAATTCAGATTAAAATACCTGCACATGAAAATAGAAAGGCAACAAATTGAATATAAACACACATACTTATTGCTATTGATTTCATTTACACTGTAAGCAGAATGTACAAGCAACAAACAGATTTAAAACTCTTCTTTCTTGTATAATAAAAAAGTTTCATTAAAAAATGAGAGAAAAATCACACCAAGTGATAAAAACTTCATGAGGCATTTCTGACTACTACTGAAAACAATCTTTGATTTTTGGTTATAAGGTTTTGTTGTGAATGTATTTCCCTTTCTTCTAGCTTTCTCTGAGAAGGGGCAATTCATGAGCCTATACTTTGTGACCTTATAATCCAATATAATTACCTACACTAATAATCAAAAGTGTACCTCTTAGATCCTGGAACCATTTCTCTCCCTTATTCTACACTGCAGATGCACTGCACTGCAATCACCCAAGCTTGCCCTCAGGCCACAAATACCAGTGTACACTTGAGCAGAGACATAAAAGATATGTGCTTTGCACGGAGTACCCTACCAGTGATTACGTGTTTCATTAAATAGAATTGTAGCTCTTCTGAAACCTCTTTCTGGGGTGCTAGACTGGGATAATGTTGCAGGAAGCAGAAAATTAGTCTCCTCTCTTCCTAGAGACAAACACTTCTTTCAGGTGCTAAAGGCATTCAGTCATTCCTGAGGAGAGTAAGCTGTGCCTTCAAGCAGAACCAGTATCCAACCTGGACAGAGAGTGATTTTTGTCTGAAAACAAAGAAGATGATGAAGACAAAAAAGATGATTAAGAAGAAGAAGCAGAAGCAGAGGCAGAGGCAAAAGAAGAAGAAGAAAAAGAATAAGAAGAAAAAAAAGAAAAAGACATTTTTAGTTGTTTGCTGGTAAGTTGGTTGAGAACCGATAGTAATAAAAACAGATTCTTGTAACTTGTTGAAATGTTTATCTGTGATGTGAAGTCTCTAATTTTAACTTTGAATAAAAAAAAACTGAAAAAAAACCCCACATTTTAGCAAATGGAACCAGGCTAGTTGAGGTGAAAGAGAAAAAAACAAAACAAAACAAAAAAGAATCAGAGAGCTTCGCACTTCAGATGAGATTGCAGTAAATGAGAAATAACCACTCGGACTTACTTGGTGCAGTTGTAAGACACGAAATATAGGACACGAAGTGATTAAATATTAATGCTTCTGGCTGATGTTTCTAGAGGAATATTTAATTATAAAAGAAGTGTTATTGTGCAGCACAGTTGGGGACAGGCTCAGTGAGACAAAAATATTTGGCAGGAACTAGGGCGCCGATCATTGTTACTTGGTGCTGAGTAGAACTGAACTGAACAAGGAAAATGCTTGATGAAACAATTTCAAGGATGTTATTTTGAGTAATGAAAAAAAATAATCATTAAAACGATACCTTCATTTCTATTATGTAATATCAACACTGCCACTAGTACCAATTATATTCCTGACTTTGGAAGTCTTAAACTTGAAGGATAGAAAAAAGATAATGCAATGGGAACGGAGTGCCTCTTGTGGATTTTCCACGGCTTGTTGTTCATTACTGCTGGTGTCTGTATGGGAGTACACACCAGGCGTGGGAGCATGCAGGAAGAAACTTCTTCCTCTGATACAGAATTGTCACTTGGCACCAAGCCATCAATGATTTGTTTGGTAAGGAGCACAGACAGATCTTTGGCTGCTGAGGCAAGATGATGCCGGAGGAGATTCACTCAGCTCCTGTGCACCTCAGCTACCAATGGAAGGGTAGGTCTGCCCCCAGCGGCATGCTTCCACCTCTCACTCTGTTACCGGAGCCTCCTAGACACCCTCCAAACTGATTGTAGGGATTTTCAGGTGGGCTACACAATGTGCAGAGCTAATCTTTCTCTGTGGCCTGACTTGGCCACCTTGCCAGGAGGAGGTGATCAAAGATATGGCCAGTGAGTCCATGTTAGGGACAGCCACTGCTCCTCTTACTGGGCAACCGACATGGAGACTGAGCTGCCGTGGGCTACATCTGAGCAGGGGTTCTAGGTTGGCTCCATGCATGGTCCCTGGTTGGACTTTCAGTCTCAGGAAAGAACCCTGGGACCAGATTTTTTTTTTGTTCTGTTGATCTCCTTGTTCAGCTCCTGTCCCATCCAGGTCTTTCTATCTCCCCCTTCTTCCATAAGATTCCCTGCACTCTGCCCAAAGGCTATAAGTCTCAGCATCTGCTTTGATAATTCAATTTTCATGTATTGGCTGAGCTTTGCTTGTGACTGACTATATGATTGTGGAAATCTTAACAAATAGAGCCTGGCTCAAAATGGTGGAAGGCTTTAAATTTCATACCCTGGCTGCACATCTTGTGCACCTCTGCTGCCATTCCTTCCCAGTCATGGTAAGTTATGTTCCTTTTTATGCTGTAAGGCACAACAAACCTCTCTTTTCCTAAGCTGCCTATTGGGTGGATTATTTGGTCACAGAGAGAAAGTTAACAAATACAATGATTACTGTTTAAAACAACCAATGACATAAATTCAAAGCCACTATAGAAGACTGAAGACTTAGAAGTGTAGAAATAATTAATAATTGAAGAAAAAGAATAGACTTGCATTTTATCACTACACTCTGTATACAAGAATTAACTACCAATATATATCAAGGTGCCATATAAACTTAGAAAAATATAGTTCAATGCAAAACAAAATAGTAAAAACATTTAAGTAGTGGAAAGAAGTGACCTAGTGCAATATTCTGCTTTTCATGGGACTTTCTGTCTCAGACAGGTTCACTCACTATAAGACAAATGGACATTATTTGGAACTCATGATAGTTGGTTGGATATCTCTCCAAAGAAATATGTAGGCTTTGGATTTTATCCAAATGTGTATCCTTTCAGTCATGGGTAAAATATATGCTAAACAACATACATTTTACTCTACTTATTAACACCTTAGCCAACTGAGACTAAAAAACAAAGGCCTGTCTCACGCAATCTGTAAAATTTTAAAAAATCATCAAAAAGGACAAACAAATGATAATAGAGACTGAAAATGTATTTATTTGTCAAGTTTTCAATGTCAAACGTTATTAAATCCTATGAGGGGGGAAATGAAGATGACTTAAATCCTCAAACAAGATTGAAAGATTCATGAGAAAAAAAAACCACCAAAAATACAATACAGTATCATTTTTATAAACAAACAAACAAACAAACACTAAATGAGCCAAACTCAGATAGAGCACCACCTCAAGAACAACTGAGGACCTGATTGGGAAACAAAAGAAAAATAGTACAAAATGCATTTCATTGCTTATTTGTACATGAGAACAATTTTCTGACAAAGTAATTTAAAAGGTTTCCCCAAACTGGGTGTTTATTGTGCTATTTTATGTGTTACAGAGTTTCTGAAGTTTGTAAAATCATGTTAAACAAACATAAAATTATTTCCTAAAGGTAATATTACCAACAATGTAGATATTCAAAAAATTGGCATTTACATTAAATAAAATAAAAAAACTAAAGTAAAAGTTATTCCTTGTCCTGCCCCTAATGAGTTTCCTTTCCTAAGACTCATACTTTTGGAACAAAAAGAAATTTTTACTTTCAAGAAATATTTTATGCCCTTGCCAAAATTTCTAGAGTATATGTCAAAGTTTTCAGTTTTTATAAGTCTCACAAAAATATTTCTGACAAGTTTGAGAAAGTTTTCTCTTTTTTTGTTGCTAAAGCTAGACTTATTTTCAAATTACCTAGTGTGTTCTTCCATTATGCCAGCTCAGTGTAATATGTGAAAAAAGCATCACATAAATTAAAAATATTAAAAATGCTGTATATGTATATCATGTGTTTAATTGGATAATATATATGTAGCTGGATATAATAAGTTATATTTTTAAGTCTAAGGAACCCTAAAAGTTAAAATCCTTGAAAGAAAAAAAAACATATATTGATATGTACAATAAAATCATCTCTCTCTCTCTCTTTAAAATTATTTTATAAATTTATTGTCTTGATTATATCCAAGAACTGTAGATTTTTCTGGCAATTAAAAAAAACCTTCCATGCTGCCATAGGCTAAATCGAGCAGGGGCTCTAGGTTATATCTATGAATGTACCTTGCTTGGAGTATCAGGCTCAGAAACTACCCCTGAGCCCAGATATTTTTATTCTGTTACTCTTCTTGTGGAGCTCCTGTCCTCTCCAGGTCTTACTAACTACCTCTTCTTTCATATGATTCCCTGCAGTCTGCCCAAGCCTTGCCAGGACACAGAGGAGACATTGCAGCCAGTCCTGATGAGATCTGATAAGCTAGGGTTGGATGGAAGGGGAGGCTGACCTCCCCCATTGGTGGACTTGGAGAGGGGCAGGGAGGAGATGAAGGAGGGAGAGTGGGATTGGGAGGGGCCTGCAGCTGGGATGCAAAGCCAGTAAAATGTAATTAATGTAAAAAATAAAAAATTAATTAAAAAAACTTTCTATGAAGTAAAATAACTGTACATAAATAAGCATTTTTTTTTTTAGAGAGCAGTGGATATAGGTCCATTGGTAGCTTATTTTTCCATTTTATACAAAAACTTGAGTTTGTGCTTCATCCCCCCATAAATTTGATATGATGGTGTACATCTATAATCCTAGTGCTTGGACATTAGCATCAAGTGTTAGGATGTCCAAGGTTTCCTTTGGCTACATGGCAAGTTCTAGACCAATGGGTTAAGTATGATCACTACCCCTAATCTTACAACTATTTACTACCAAAATAAAATATAAAGAAACAATAGTACCATCAGCGTTCTGAGGTGCGCCATCTCTCTAAGCACTCAGAGTGTCCTGCAGTTCACCCCAGGGTGCTCACCATCAGCGTTCTGAGGTGCGCCATCTCTCTAAGCACGCAGGGTGCTCACCACCAGCGTTCTGAGGTGCGCCATCTCTCTAAGCACTCAGGAGGTCCTGCAGTTCACCTCAGGGTGCTCACCACCAGCGTTCTGAGGTGCGCCATCTCTCTAAGCACGCAGGAGGTCCACCGTCAGAGTGTTCACCATCAGTGTGTTCATTTTGATTTTCTGAACAAGATTGTTTCTGACTGTTTTCTCTGACACTTGGGACTCTCTCCCATGCAGCAACAAATTGTGTAGTAACACATTCGCTGGAATTTTATACTGATTAACCCGTTTTGCCTCATACAGCCTTCAGGATGTCGCAAAGCTGTTTTCTAGAGCAAATGCTCCTTACAGTTTGCTCATGCTGCTGCTGAACATTGTGTAAGTATATGGTTCTCGCTGCTTTGTCATTCCTTACTTCATCAAACCGACACTTAGCTGAAATTTATCAACATCCAATGAGGTCTGGAGTTTGGTGAGCACACCCTCCTCATTTTTAAAGGACTCTAATCAATTTTTATTTTAACACGATACAAGTGCCCTGACAGTTGGACATCATCCTATATGCCACGTGACAGATATCCAGGACCCAGCCAGCAGCAGTGTCAGAGCAAACTCCGAGCCTCTGTTTCTGACTGTAATAGTGTGAGCTCTTCACTCTCTCCACTAGACTTCCAGTTTGTGCATGATGGAGTGGTTGGTCCCATCCATACTCTCCTGAGGAACCTGTGTGCACTGTCCCTGCAAGAGGCCCTGCCCAGCATTTTGATTACCCAAGCCAGCTTGATGAGCTGCACAGTACTCATGTCCACGCTGCTTAGATCTTCTAACAAAGGAGAATAATCCAGGATCATCTCGAACTTATTTTAGCTCAGCCATTTATTGGATGTTTTTATAAGAAATCTTGGCCAAGCATTTTTTAATCTTATAAAACAAAAACAAATTATATAAATATATTCTAGTTATGATTTTTGTGATTTCACAAAACACCCACTACTGTGTCTGAAAATGGCTGGTTCATATTTTTGCCAGTGTCTGTTCATAAAGTGCAACTCTGACATGTTTAATATGCATCTGAAATTCACTGCAAAAAATGCACTGTCTTATTTTATACTTGTAATGATTTTGACAAGTTAATTTTTCAAGAAAAATGGCAAGTCACAAAAATCATGAGGAAGACAACACCATCCAAATCTGTAAAAATCTCTAAGTGCCAGCTACTGTCAGGAACGGTTTTATAGTTATGTGGATTAAAATCGATCAAGCTGTATGAAATGATCACTTGCTTTCAGTACCACATTTTTGTAGTAATTCAGAGCAGGTGAACTTATCATAATAAATCACAGTAGATACTGTGTCTCAGGCTGTTGGAACAATTAAAACTTGTCAGAAAAGATGCTTTTGTTAAGGAAAATCAAATGTATTAATAAGCTTAATCAATAAACCTGCTTTTCTTTCTAAAAAAACACATTTGTTGATTATTTTTATTGATTATTGATGGACAAATAATTATGTATCTTAATGAAATATATTTTGTTGACTTTAATAGCTTCCGATTTTATAAAGTTATCAAATCATAATAAGTATCCTGTCCTTCCTCCTGAGTATTTATTATTTCTTTGTGGTAAAAATATTTAAATTCTTTCTAGCAACAATAATCACTGTGAGGTGTGCCCTGGTCAGAACTTCCCCTCGTTCAAGCATCTGAAGAAAATGATTACACGACTCGTGAAAATAACATATATGTCTGTCTTAGTGTTTCTACTGATATGACAATACACCATGACCAAAAAGCAAGTCTGGGAGGAAAGGGTTTATTTGGCTTACACTTCCACATTGCTGTTTGTCACCAAAGGAAGTCGGGAAAGGAACTCAATCAGGACAGGAACCTAAAAGCAGGGGATGAGGCAGAGGCCATAGAGGGGCGCTGTTTACTGGCTTGCTCCTCATGGCTTGCTCAGCCAACAATTCTGGACTGTCAGCCCATGGATGGCCCCTCCCCACTGATCACTAATTGAAAAAAATGCATTAGATGGATCTCATGGACTGAGGCTTTTTTCTGTCTGATGATTCTACCATATCTCAAGTTGACACACAGCCAACCAATACAATGATCACAAAAAATTACATAAAAAATTTTAAATAAGAAAATAAACAAGGCTAGCCCAAACATACACATAATGTACACATACAAACAATTAAATACAAACTTCCTTTTTAGCACATTTGGATATAAGTAAATATTAATTGGCATTTTGGGGGCTTTGGGAGAGGAGAAACAAATGTATGTCACGATTCCTAAGACATTACTTAAATATATTAAATACGTCAGCTTTTACACAGTATGCCTGGTGTTTTGTTTTTTATTTTGTTTTTGTTTGTTGTTGTTGTTGTTGAAAAGGTGGTATTTGGCCCTAGCCAATTATGTTTTTAATCAAAGAAGAAATTACTGGTAGTGAAAATATAAAGCTAAACCAGGGCATAAGAGCATTACTCCAGGCACAGTACCATAGGCATAAAACATACCTCCTGAGGCTAAATGTTCACACCCAGCAGTGAATCCCAACTTCCAGAAGTCTAGGTAGATTTAGTTTTAAGCTCCTCCTAGTGTTCTTAGCAGTACTGTGATGAATGTCTCCATTTATATGCGCTAGTTTCTGCCTGTGCTACAAGATCCTTCCAGCTTTGGTTTCTCCCTTTCCCCTCACCTCAAGTATTCATGTTAGTGGTCATACTGGTTCTATTTCTCCTGCTTTTGATAGCCACTCCTACCTAAATCTCAGTTTTTAGTTTTATCAGTATCCATTCATTATCTGCTAATTTGCCCAGGTTGACAGCCAATGTTTTTGGTTCACTACCTTCATAAAATGCCCTGTTTCATCAGAAATTCTGATCAGTTCTTTACACTTTTCTTTGATCTTTATCACAAGACCCCCCTCCCCCAAATTCTCAAATTCTCAAATGGATCATCAGTAGACTCATCCCTTGCATAACAGTTTCTGCCTTGTATTGAGCTGAAGTATTTTGGTTCTCTGGCTTAAACCTGTTTCTCCTGGAAAGAAACTGGCCCTTTAAATGTAGCTTTCTGTACATAACTTATGGCTTCAACACTGAAATTGAGAACAAATCATAAAAGCATGGTCTCAACTAAACAGAATAGCATTTGATACAGGATTGATGACTTCCTGTGGCCTTCAAATGTCCCGGACACTTGGGTGATTGTGCAATGTTGGATGCTTGTTTAACAACTCTCAACTTTTCACACATCTCTCTGCTCTTAGTGAACCTCAGCAATAATTTCTTTGTTTGCATTAAGAATCTGAAGCAATACAAAGAGAACCCTAACTAGTGGTTCACATAACTCGCTCGGTCCTAAGTTTACTTTTTCTATATCCTGCTTACACCCACATTTCAATTATGTGCCAATGACTGCCTCCATGTTCAGGAACCAGAGCTTCTTTTTAACATAACCAATTTATCTCTCTTTGAATTATCATATGATCACAAAATGTTTCAATTATTTTTTTGTCAATCAGTTTATTTTACTGTATTTCCTTTTCAGCTATCAACCCATTTTTCTAATTACACATAACTATTCATATTTTTTCTTCCAACCAGGCAGCTTATAATTTATCATCATCATTTTACCAAGGTGGATGTTGTTGCACGGTACATGGAACAACCTTCCATCAATCCAGTATACACTTCTTGTTTATCAACTTAGTTGATTTGTCACAAAAAAAAAAAAAACAGCAACAACAATAAAAAATTCCTCTGTCATAATTAATTACACTGTCAATCTGTGCTACAAACAAACAACAAAAACAACAACAACAAAATAATATCTTTTTTTAAATAATGTAATTTTTTCTATGTGTGTTTTGGCCGCCTGTATATCTTTGTGCTATTAATGTGCTGTAATCACAGAGGTCATAAGTGAGCACTGGAGTCTCAGCGTGGAGTCCCAGGCAGCTGTGACCTACCATGTGTGTGAGAGCAGCTGCACCTTGGTCACGTGCAGGAGTAATGAGCGCTCCTAACTGCAAGGCTGTCCTTCCAGCATAGTCTGTAAGCTTCAACCTTTAAGCTCACCTGTATGGTCAATATTTTATTTGTTATTGATTACATACTTCTCACAGTCTATGACTTGATGACATTAATTGCTTATAGGCTAAAGTAAAACAGGAAAGTCTAGACTCCCTTAGTTATATCATAGGCATAAAGTGTCCTGCAAAGTCCTGCTCTACAGATAGAGGTAGCTTCATGCACTCACGAGTGTTTCCAGAAGAGCACCATGTTTCACATTTGATCATCTTCATACTCTTCTGTTCCACCCTATTAGTTCCCATTGGATCAGGTACCTGTTCTGAATATTCCCAATCACTTTAATACAAAGATGAATCCACAAACATAATTCCAGTTGGAAAATTTACAATTTCCATTATGAGCATGATAAAAATTGCTACTTTGCTGGGCCATAGAACAAAATCAAAATCATTAGATAAATAAACTCAACTACTTTGGAAACTCTGACAGTAAACATGGTGCTTTTCTGTAGGAAATAATTTTACCTTAGCTTGTCAAGCAGGAAATCTCAAGAGACAACTGTTAGCCAACATTGCCCAGTTTACTAAAAATGAACACTCAGGTTTCTTTTCTGGGAAAGAGATGTATCTAATTCTGCCCCTCAAAATTTAGCTTGACATAAATTCGCTAGACAGATGCACAGGAGCAATTGTAAATAAGAAATATAATTAATTCTCCTTTGCCCTGATGGCTGATTAAGTAACTGACGAAGTCTGAAAAACACATTCAGCTCTCAGATCTCTAGATTCCTTTGTGGAATGCATGCTTAACTGCAAAGAAAGTGGTTTACAGTAGACTGGCAGCGTTGACAGTCCTGCACTACTACTTATGTACAAATAGTTACTGTACTAGAGTGTATAGCCCTTTACAAACATCTACTGCTTTAAATGTGTTGAAGTCATAATTTTACTGAATATCTATTAAAGTTTCATACATTTTCTCCTTTTTTGTAATCAACTAAAATTACTCATTTAATATTTCTCTTATGTTTGTAGTATGTCTCCACTAATGAATATTTGCCTTGTCTTTTCTGATATTCATATAACGGAACAACAAATGTTTCTTGTCTTTGACATTTCATTTAAGTGTAAGAATACCCACAAGATAAATTTCTAGGAGAAAGAGTTCAGTGTTGAAAACTACATGCAGCTGTTTTTAGGCCTCCTTAATTGTTTCCTTCCACAGCTGCAACATGTGTGAAACACAACAATTACCAGCTTGACAAGATCTGCATAAATGTGCAATAAATGATACATGTTGATGGAAAGCAACAGCTGTCTAAATGGATATAAGGGCTATTCAGTAGAAGGAAACCATGCCTGTTACTGGAAACCTAGTGAGCTTCAGTGAGGTTATGGAGCTTAGAAAAGAATCTACTACCACCACCTCTTGCTACATTATAAATCCTCACTACATATAAACACATATGAAAGTGTAGCTGCCAGCCCTTGTCAAAGTTTGTTTTTTGTTTTGTTCTGTTTTGTTTTGTTTTACAGCAAGCAGAGATCATAACCTAAAACCACAACTAGACATAGTGCAGAGACCAACAGCGTGATGAAAGCATCTATATCACAGGCCTCCATCAACAGCTCAGGGAACAAAACAGATGAGGGGTGGAAGGACTGTAAGATATACTGTGAAATACTCTTTCCTGGAAATAGTTTCATAAACAAGATCAGAACAATGGCAATATCAATGTACACATTCATGTAGAAGGAAGCAAATCCCACCCCAAAGGTAGAGGCAACTACTGACTGCAAGAAAGAGAAGGAGACTTAGACACTCACATGGATGAATGTCCTTATTGGCTGTGCAATATACATTTAACCTTCTAAAATATACATTTTATCTATACATTTGCGAATATGCACAAACATCTAAAATATGCATATATTATTTTTATACATTCGTGCATACAAACAATGTATGACAATAATAATCAAAGAAAAAGAGACTATCCACATAAGAGAGACATGGAAAGTTTGAGGGACAGTAACTGAAAAGGGGTAGAGGAAGGGAAGGGAGGAGTCAAGGTGATTTAATTCTATTCCAATTAAAAACATTTAATTCATTTATTTATTACTATTTATTCACTTTGTATCCCAGCTATAGCCCCCTTCCTCAGTCCCTCCCAATCCTCCCCTTCCTCCCTCTTCTCCTCAGATGCCCCTTCCCCAGTCCAGTGATAGGGGAGGTCTTCCGCCTCTTCTATCTAACCCTAGTCTATCAGGTCTCATCAGGACTATCTGCATTGTCTCTCTGTGGCCTGGTAATGCTGCTCCTCTCTCAGGGAGAGGTGATCAAAGAGCCAGCCACTGTGTTCATGTCAGAGACAGTACCTGTTCCCCTTACTAGGGTGCACATTTTAGAGACTGAGCTGCCATGGGCTACATCTCTACAGTGGTTCTACGGTGTCTCCATGAATGGTCCTTGGTTGGAGTATGAGTCTCAGAAAAGACCCCTGATTTGTTGGTTCTGTTGCTTTCTTTGTGGAGCCAGTCCCTTCCAGGTCTTTCTATCTCTCCCTTCTTTCATAAGATGCCCTGCACTCTGCCAAAAGCTTGGCTATGAGTCTCAGCATCTGCTTTATACCCTGCTGGGTAGAGTCTTTCAGAGGCCCCCTGTGATAGGCTCCTGTCCTGTTCTTTTTTTTTCACCCTCTTCTGATGTCCATCACGTTTGCCTGAGTGAGGATTGATCATCTCACCCAGGGTTCTCCTACTTACTTAGCTTCTTTAGGTGTACATATTTTAGTATGATTATCCCATATTATAACGTTAATATCCACTTATAAGTGAGTATATACCATGTGTGTCTTTCTGCTTTTGTGATACCTAACTCAGGAACATTTTTTCTAGTTCCTACCCTTTGCCTGCAAATTTCATGATTTCCTTGCTTTTAATTGCTGAGTAGTATTCCATTGTGTAAAAGTACCACAATTTCTGTATCCATTCCTCAGTTGATGGACATCTGGGTGTTTCCAGATTCTGGCTATTACAAATAAAGCTGCTTCAAACATGGTTGAACAAATGCCGTTGTTGTATACTTGAGCAAATTTTGGGTATATGCCTAAGAGTAGGATAGCTGGATCTTGAGGTAGCGCTATTCCTAATTGTGTGAGAAAGCACCAGATTGATTTCCAAAGTGGTTGAACAACCTCAACTAGGAGGCTAGTCTAGATAGAGGTGTCCTCTTCAGTCTCTATGACCTCTGCTACTGGGAGTCACTGCTTGAGTCCTCCTCTTATCCTCCCAGGGACCTACCCTGGCTTAGGTCTCCAGCTTGTCACAGAGATACCACTGCCCTCCGTTTCTCTTTTCTCTACAGGAGAGATAGAATAGACAGAGGTAGTGCCTGAAGAGAGGGAACAAGGCAGTGAAAGGAGGCACAGAGTATTAAGAGGGTGGGATCAGACCTGGGGAGGATGAGGGTGAGAAGACAGAAGGCCAGATGCATTTTCTTGATCAGTGTTGTTCTGGCTGAATCAAGAAGAGATCTCAAAGCAAAATAATTTTTATTTGTTCTTATTCCTTTACTCTTTCTTGTTGGCTGAAGTGAAGAATAAAGAAAGGGTTTCGTTTTCAGATTTTATCTCCTAGAAATGTATTTCTCTGTTAAAATGATAATACAAGATGGTCTTGTCTGGCCAATATAGTTATATTTTATTAACTTCTTCACAGCTAAACTACCATTGTGTTTTCAGTACTTATAATGCTAGATAGGTCAAGCAGAGAGGGCAATATGCTTATTTCTAAGATGAGCCTAAGATTTGCAATGTGCCCCATATTCCTTTACTCTTACTTCCCCAGACACTTAGAAATCTTAGGTAGCTATGCAAATTTGAAATTCTGTTTGTTTGAGTCTATTTTGTACATTGAAAATGAATCTATCTGCACATTCTTCAATGTTTTAGACCAAAACACACCATGCAATCTTTAAATTAGCAAGAATGTGGTTTGAACTAACATTACATCGAGAGTTACTTGAAAATAATGTTCAAGGAATTGTGTAAATTGTGGAAAAATATGGAAAACAAACACTTGAGCCAATTTCAATTTTATTTGGACATACTCTCATATTAATTTGCAATTTCTCATTTGCTGGTGCTCCTTAGGACATTGCAAAACATTTTCAAGTATAATTTTCCTATAATATTTTAAGCTATGTGATATAATTAGTCTACAGTTTTCTAGTTAATAAAAAAATTTTAATGATAAATATTGTGCTATAAACTTTAAATAACTTACACAGTTTGATATAGCCAATGTTGAAAAATAACCTAAAACACACATTTTAAAGATATGTCCATAATTATTTTGGAATTAGTACTAAAAATATATATCTTTTTTAAATTAATTTTTTTAATATTAATCACAGGTTGTTTACTTTGTGTCCCAGCCGAAGCCCCCTCCCTCATTCTCTCTCAATCCCACTCTCCCTCTCTCATCTCCTCCCTGTCCCTTTCCAAGTACACTGGTAGGGGAGGTCCTCCTCCCTTTCCATCTGACCCTAGATTATCAAGTATCTTCAGGACTGGTTGCAATATCCTCCTCTGTGGCCTAGCCAGGCAGTTCCTCCCTCAGGGGATGGGGGGAAGATAAAGGAGCCAGTCATTGAGTTCATGTCAAAAATAGTTCCTGTTCCCTTACTAGGAAAACCCACTTGGATATTGGATATATTATTACATAAGATAATTTTTGTGCAACGAATTATTGGGTTCCTGTAGCACTTATTCATGCTGTACTTATAAGAAACAGAATTGTTAGCATTTAATAATTAATTAATAATTTACTTGCCATAATTCCTGAAGGTTACTTTCAGGCAGACAAATAAAGTAACTACATAATATAATATAAAGGATATTAATACACTTGCCTATAAGAATTCCAAAGGGATGGTGCTGCCCAGAATTCCTGGACCATCTCAGGTGCTTGCTGAGTTTCTTCCCCTTACCCCCAGTGAGAATCCTGCTTCCTATGGAGCCTGGAGGCAGAACTGTGACTACAGAGGCCCAGTGTCCTGAAGCCTTAAGTGCTTGCTTCCAAGAGCCATGCCTTGTCTCAAAGAGAATAATGACCAAGTAACAGGGTCAATAAAAGTTACAGGGATTGGAGTCCAAGATGGCAGATACCAGTGTACACCATACCTGAGGGGCACAGGATCTGAAACTCCAAAAATGGTGAGTGGAGGGGCAGCTGAAGCCAGAACATCGACATTGAGGCTTCCGGGGGCAAGGAGGGACAACCCATGTCCTGGGATAGTTTGGATCCAGCTCATCCATGGATATCTCTGGGGACTGAGAGTGGTGAATATTCAACAGCCCTGCATTTCTCCTTATCCCAGGCATGGGCAGCTGTGGTTGTCCCAAGAAGGAGCCTCTGTGCTTGGGGACCAAGACAGTAGAGGCAGTCGTGGTTGACCCAACGACTAGGCTTGGTGACCGAGACAGCAAAAGAGCAGCAGCAGCAGTAAGAGCCTGCCAGGTCCATGGCTGTAAATAGCCAAGGCGGGAGAAGTGGTATAGCTGTGTACTATCATATCATCTCCAAACAATGATACTTTGACCTCTTCCTTTCCAATTTGCATCTCCTTGATCTCCTTCAATTGTCTTATTGCTCTAGCAAGGACTTCCAGAACTATGTTGAAGAGATATGGAGAGAGTAGGCATCCTTGCCTTGTCCCTGATTTCAGTTAGGATTGATTTAAGTTTCTCTCCATTGAATTTGATGTTGGCTATAGGCTTGCTGTATATTGCCTTTACTATGTTTAGATATGTGCTTTGTATCCCTGATCTCTCCAAGACTTTAAACATGAATGGGTTTTGGATTTTGTCAAATGATTTTTCAGTATCTAAGGAGATGATCATGTGGTTTTTCTCTCTCAGTTTGTTTTTATGGTGGATCACATAGATGGATTTCCATATATTGAACCACCCTTGCATGTCTGGGATGAAGCCAACTTGGTCATGTTTGATGATATCTTTGATGTGTTCTTGTATTCAGTTTGCAAGTATTTTATTGAGTATTTTTGCATCGATGTTTATAAGAGAGATAGGTCTAATGCTCTGTTTTTGGTTAGGTCTTTTTGTGGTTTAGGTATCAAAGTGACTGGCTTCATAGAACGAGTTTGGTAGTAGTGTTCCTTCTGTTTCTGTTTTGTGGAATAATATGAAAAGAATTGGATTTAGTACTTCTTTGAAAGTCTGGTAGAATTCTGGCCTGAAACCATCTGGCCCTGGGCTTTTTTGGAAGGGAGACTTTTGATGATTGCTTCTATTTCCTTGGGAGATATAGGACTATTTAATCTTTTTACATGATCTTGATTTAATTTTGGTAAATGGAACCTTTCAAGAAAATTGTCCATTTCATTTCAATTTTCAAATTTTGTGGTATATAGGCTTTTTAGTAAAACCTAATGATTGCTTGGATTTCCTCAATGTCTGTTGTTATATCCCACTTTTCATTTCTGATTTTGCTAATTTGGATGGTTTCTCTATGCCTTTTATTTAGTTTGGCTAAGGGTTTGTCTATCTTGTTGATTTTCTCAAAGAACCAGCTCTTGGTCTCATTGATTCTTTGAATTGTTTTCTTTGTTTCTAATTGATTGATTTCAGCTCTGAGTTTGATTATTCTCAGTGGTCTACTCCTCTTTGATATGTCTGCTTCTTTTTTTTCCCTCTAGGGCTCTTAGGTGTACCATTAAGTTCCTAGTATGAGATGTTTCAACCTTATTTCTTAGGCACTTAGTGCTATGTACTTTCCTCTTAGCACTGCTGTCATTGTGTCCCATAAGTTTGGGTAAGTTGTGCCTTCATTTTCATTGAATTTTAAGCAGTCTCTAATTTCTTTTTTTCTTATATTCCCTGGCCAAGCTACCTTTGCATATAGATGTGTTTAGTTTCCATGTGAATATAGGCTTTTTGTTATTTCTGTTGTTGTTGTGGTCTAGTTTTAGGTTAGGGTGGTTGATAGGATGCAAGGGATTATTTTCATCTTCTTGTATCTGTTGAGGTATGCTTTGTGCCTGACTATATGGTCAATTTTTGAGAATGTTCCGTGAGGTGCTGAAAAGAAGGTTTACTCTTTTGAGTTTGGGTGAAATCTTCTGTAGACATCTATTAGGTCCATTTGATTTAGGACCTTTTTAAGTGACATCATTTTCCTATTTAGATTCTTCCTACATGATCTGTCCCTTGGTGAGATTGGAGTGCTGAAGTCTCTCACTATTTAGGTGTTGGGATTGATGTGTAATTTGAGCTTTAGTAATGTTTCCTTTACAAATGCAAGTGCTCTTGTGTCTGGGCCATAGGTATTCAAAATTGTGATGCCCTCTGATGGATTTTTTTCTTTCATGAGATTTAAGTGCCCCTTCTCATCTTTTTCGATAATTTTTGGTTGAAAAAATCTATTTTATTAGATATTAGGATAGCTATCCCAGCTTGTTTTCTGGGTCTGTTTGTTTGCAAAACATTTTTCCAGCCCCTCCTCTGAGGTGGTGTTTGTTTTTGTTGCAGAGGTGTGTCTTAGATGCAGCAGAATGTTGGATCCTGTTTCCACATCCATTCTGTTAGTCTGTGTCTTTTTATTGGAGAGTTGAGTCCATTTGTGTTGATAGATAATAGTGACCAATGAATGTTAGTTCCTTTTATTGTGGGCTTGGTGGTTTTACTGTATTTCTATTAATTGTTTTCTTTTAATTTTTGTTGTTGTTGGGATGTTATCTACATCCTGTGTTTTCTTTAGTGTAGTTGACTTCATTTGATTGGAGTTTCCCTTCTACTTTCTTCTGTAGGGCTGGGTTGCTGTGTAGATATTGTTTTAGTTTTGTCATGGAATATTTTCTTTTCTCCATCTAAGTTGATTGAAAGCTTTGCTGGGTATAGTAGTCTGGGTTGGCATCTGTGGGCTCTTAGATTCAGCATGACATTGCCCAGGCCCTTCTGGCTTTCATAGTTTCTGTTGAAAAGTCTGGTGTGATTCTGATAGATCTACCTTTATATGTTACTTGGTCTTTTTCCCTTGTTGCTTTTAATATTTTTTTTCTCTCTTCTGTAGATTTAGTGTTTTGACTATTGTGTGACATGCTGAGTTTCTTCTCTGTTCTAGTCTACTTAGTGTTCTGTAGGCCTCTTTTATGTTAAAGGAAATATCTTTCTTTAAGTTGGAAAATTTTTCTTCTATGATTTTTCCTCTCTCTTCTCTTTTCATGACCCTCCTCCAGTACACTGATACGGGAGGTCCTCCTCCTCTTCCCTCTGACCCAAGCCTACCAGGTCTCATCAGGACTGGCTCCATTTTCTTCCTCTGTGGCCTGGCAATGTTGCCCCGCAAGTGGGAGGTGATCAAATAGCCAGCAGCTGAGTTCATGTCAGAGACAGTCCCTGTTCTCTTTACTAGGGAACCCACTTGGAAACTGAGCTGCCATGGGCTACATCTGTGCAAAGGTTCTGGGTTATCTCCATGCATGGTCCTTGGTTGGAGTATCAGTCTCAAAAAAGTCCCCTGTACCCAGATTTTTTTGGTTCTGTTGCTCTCCTTGTGGAGCTCCTGTCCTCGCCAAGTCTTCCTATCTTCCCTTTCTTTCATAAGTTTCCCTGTACTCTGCCCAAAATATGACTATCATTCTCAGCCTCTGCTTTGATACCATGCTGGGTAGTGTCTTTCAGAGGCCCTGTCTGGTAGGCTCCTGTCCTGTTCTCTGTTTTCTCCTGCTTCTGATATCTATTCCTGTTGCTTTCTGACTAAGGTTTGAGAAAAATCCTTAGGGTTCTCCTTCTTGTTTAGCTTCTTTAAGAGTATAGATTTTAGTACGTTTATTCTATACTATATGACTTATATCCACTTATAAGTGACTATATACCATGTCTGTCTTTCTCCTCTTTTACCTCACTCAGGATGATCTTTTCTAGTTCCCATCCTTTGCCTGCAAATTTCATGATATCCTTGTTTTTAATTGATGAGTAGTATTTCATTGTGTAAATGTACCATAATTTCTGTATCCATTGCTCAGTTTAGGGACCTCTGAGTTGTTTCCAGATTCAGGCTTTTATGAATAAACCTGCTATGAACATGATTGAGCAAATGTCGTCGTTGTGTAATTGCACATATTTTGGATATTTTACTAGGAGAGGTATAGCTGGATCTTGAGGTAGCACTATTCCTAATTGTCTGAGAAAGCTCCAGACTGATTTCTAAAGTGGTTATACAAGTATATAACTAAAGTAATTGTGGCTGATCATTCCTTTTAGAAATATTAATACACTTGATTTCTCCTTTATAAAATTACTTATTATTTTCATATATATGTGAAACAATATATTTTTGTCTATAAGTAATAAATAAGTGGGATATTCACTTTAGGCATCTACAATAAAATGTGCTGTCCATTGTTCTTATTCATTACAATCTCACCTGTTTCTTTAGGATGTGAGGATTGTAAGTAAGATGTACATTTCTTACTATTAAATGGTCCAAGAATGTTTAATAATCAATTACAGGTGACATTTTGAGGTTTTCAGTTCAAGAAAAACTTCAGGAAGTGGCCAAGGAGACAAATAAATTTTAAATGAAAAGAAGGATCCATCAAAGACACTGCATCCTGAGGTATTGTTAGATAGAATCTACCATGTCTGGTGAAGGTCAGCACAGGCTTGTGCTGATATTAAAAATAAAAGTGTGCTCCATAAGGGATAATTAGTCAAAGAAGAATGAATCAAGTCAATGCAAAATTTTTACAGAAATAGTTATAAAACGATAGATTGATATATTGAGTTCATAATCAACTATATTATTTAAATGAATAGTCAAAAATTAACATTTAATATAAAATTACATAAAATATTTAATATATATTTTTAACCAGAAAAAAGTAAAAAGAATCACCTACCTTTCAGACTGTCATTCATTACAGTCTAGATTATAATTTATTAATTTGTAGATATTGCAAAATTAGATAATTTATATAACTGTGCCTGACCTAGTTTATTTCAATTTGTAATAACAAAACTAATATAATAATTAAATTGCAATTAAACATCCTGCTAATATCAGAACAACATGATAAGGGCAGGAAATTTGATAAGCAACAAACCCTTTAAATCCATTTTTTTCTTTTAATAGTAAAGTTTTAATAATATATTATTTATAGATTTAAAGAGCAATAACAATGTATACTATTTGTTGATTAGAATAATGATGAAATAAGCAATTAGAAGTTATTACTAATTTTTAAAAAGTTTGTATCTTTATTGTACTCATATTAGTGTTTGCACTGTGAATATAGGAGTACCATATGTGAGAAGGCTGGACCAGAGCTTCTGGACTTGGAGTTTAGGGTGTGCCAGCTGAGATGCTAGTGCTGGGCATTGAACAAGGGTCCTCTCCAGGAGAGTAAGTTTCCAATCAAGCTGTCACTCTGTCTCAGCGATATTTCTTTAATATTCCAAAATGATGTATAAAACTGTATGGCTCAGTCTCCATATGGGTTCTCTAGGAAGGGGAGAAAAGACAGTCTCTGACATGAACTTGGTTGTCTGTTCCTTGATCACTTCTCCTTGGTGGGTCGACCTTGCTAGCCCACAGAGGAAGGGGATCTAGGCAGTCCTAAGGGGACCTGATAGGTTAGGGTCAGACAATAGAGGAAGAGGACTTCCCTTAACAGTGCACTAGAGGAACGATATAGAGGAGGAAGAAGGAAGAAAGGTGAGACTGGGAGGAGATGAGAGAAGGACCTAAAACAGGGATACAATTTGCATGAATTGTAACAATAATAATAATTAAAAAAATAAAAGTTTTATGCCTGCAAGTATCATAAATAAAAGAGAATATATAAGAAAAAATGTATAGCTATGTATACTACTTTCCTTTTTTAGAGACAGTTTGCTATTAATTATTATGTTATTATTATTATTGTTATTGTTATTATTATTATTATTAATTAGCACAGAAGACAACTTCCTGGTTTAAGAGCTCAAGCTCTAAGATCACCAATCAATAAATGGGACATCCTGAAACTGAAGAGCTTCTGTAAAGCAAAGGACAAGGTCAAAAGAACAAAGAGATAGCTTAAAAACTTGGAAAAGATCTTCACCCACCCTACATCTGACAGAGGCTAATATACAGAATATATAAAGAACTCAAGAATGTAAAAAGCAACAAATCAAGTAATCCAATTAAAAAATGGGGTAAAGAGCTAAACAGAGAATTTTACAGTTGAATGTGTTACCCAAAGGTGTCATTTAATGGGTTAGGCAAATATTTTAACGTGGTTATTTGCAAAGTGATGACTGTCTAACATAAACCATTCTTATAAAATATACTAAAAGTAATTAGACCAAGAAACAATTGTGAACATATTTTGTTTCTGTACTTTATCTAATTGACTTCTAGTAATACTCTATATCTAGAGCTTACAGTACTATAACTCAGTAAGTGAATATATTACATATTTAAGTCAGAATATTGGAACTTTAAATATTTCATATAAGTTTATTAGAACACGCAAAATCTTGTCTTAATAGGAGTATGAATATCTGTGTTTCTATATCCTATTATGTGCTCAATATTTTAATTTATTCAGGAACAAACAAACAGAGAGAGCTGCCCACTCTCTCTGAATCTCTTCATCATAGTCCTTGAAGTCCTAGCTAGAGCAATAAGACAACTAAAGGAGATCAAGGGGATACAAATCAGGAAGGAATATTTCAAAGTATCACTAATCACAGATGATAAAATAGCATACAAAAAAAATCAACCAGAAAACATCTTCATCTGATAAACACTTTCAGCAAACTGGCTGGATACAAAATTAATTCAAAAAAACCAGAAGCCCTCCTGTATACTGAAACAAAATGGCCAAGAAAGAAATTAGGGAAACAACACCCTTCACAATAGCCACTAATAACATGGAGTACCTTGGTGTGAGTCTAACCAAGCAAGTGAAAGACCTGTTTGAAAAAAAAAAGAAAAAGCAAAAACAAAAACAAACAAACAAAAAAACTGTACTACACAGAGCAATAGTAATAAAAACTGCATGGTATTGGAATAGAAACAGAATGGTGGTTCAATAAAACTGAGTAGAGGACCCAGAAATAAACCCACACACTTATGGATAATTAATTTTTGACAAAGAAGCCAAAACTATCCAATGGAAAAAAAAGACAGCATCTTCAAGAAATGGTGCTGGTCCAACTGAATGTCTACATGCAGAAAAATGAAAATAGATCCATATATATCACCCTGCACAGAACTAAAGTCCAAGTGGTTCAAAGACCTCAACATAAAACCAGACACACTAAATTGGTTAGAAGAAAAACTGGGTGCACATATTTTAGTATATTTATCCTATCTTAGAGGACTATGTAAGTGAGTATATACCATGTGTGGTTTTCTGCTCCTGGGATACCTCACTCAGGATGATCTTTTCTAGATCCCACCATTTGCCTGCAAATTTCATGATTTCTTTGTTTTTAATTGCTGAGTAGTATTCCATTGTGTAAATGTACCACAATTTCTGTATCCATTCCTCCGTTGAGGGACACCTGTTTCTAGCTTCTGGCTATTACAAGTAAAGCTGCTACAAACATGGTTGAGCAAATGTCATTGTTGTGTACTTGAGCATCTTTTGGATATATGCCTAGGAGTGGTACAGCTGGATCTTGAGGAAGCGCTATTCCTAACTGTCTGAGAAAGTGCCAGGTTGATTTGTACAGTGATTGTATAAGTTTACATTCCCACCAGCAGTAGAGGAGGGTTCCCAATTCTTCACAATCTTTCCAGCATGTGTTGTCACTTGAGCTTTTCACTTTTGCCATTCTGATGGGTGTAAGTTGGAATCTCAGGGTCGTTTTATCAGGGCACAGGGGTCCTCTATGAGACTGTTTCTCCAACCAAGGACCGTGTTTGGATATAACCTAAAACCCCTGCTAGGATATAGCCCATGTAGCTCATTATCCAAGTGGGTTTACCTAGTAAGGGGAACAGGAACTATTTCTGACATGAACTCAATGACTGGCTCCTTTACCTCCCCCCACCCCAGAGGGAGGAACAGCCTTGCTAGGCCACAGAGAGGAGGACATTGCAACCAGTCCTGAAGATACCTGATAGGCTAGGGTCAGATGGAAGGGGAGGAGGAACTCCCCTAGCAGTGGACTTGGAGAGGGGGATGGGAGGAGATGAGGGAGGGAGAGTGGAATTGGGAGGGAATGAGGGAGAGGGCTACAGCTGGGATACAAAGTAAATAAACTGTAATTAATATAAAAAATAAAATTACAAAAATCATATACTGCAATTGAAGTAAATGTTTGCTCTTATTATTAAGTGTTAATGGTTGTTTTGTATTTTTTTTTAGTTGTTTTGTTTTTCATACATGTATGAGTCTTTGATCTGACAAAAATAAATTTTTGCTTATAGGAAATTGTCAGTTATCTGTCAGTTGCATATTATGAATCTATATAAAAACAAGCTGATTAGAAAATCAAGAGCAGTATCTTGGTGCAATGACTAAATTATCTTCCTCAGTAAAATGAGTAAATCAACAAGGCCTGACCAGAAGATTAAAACAGAGTTATGTTTCTTGTGAGTTTTTCAAATAAGAATATAGGTTATTTTGTAATTCTTTTTAGTTTTTCAGTTTTGCTTCATTCTGTGGTCTTGTTTTGCTTTTGAGGTTGAGTCTCTCTACTGTGTGGAGTCTACACACTCTTGGCTGTCCTGGAATCGCTATGCAGATCAGACTGACCTCCATCTTGCAGAGATCTGCCTGCCTCTGCCTTCCAAATGCTGAATGAAGGGTGTGCACCACTATGCCTGACCTAACAGTCTCAGTACGTGTTGAGTGCTAACTGCTGGGGAGATATTATACCATAAATTTGTTATTTATTATGCGTGTAAAACATGCGTGAGGAGCAATAAGCATTTTCTACATCATCCTCAGTTACTTCTCAGCTATATACTCTTGGGGGCTTTGTAAGAGTGTGTGCTATAATATTTGTACTTTTAAAGGCTCACTAATAGTGGATCTTGTGGTTAGAATCTGATGTGTTTCCCAGAGTCTCACTTGGTATACAGGCACCTGTCTGTAATCCCAGCACTTGGGGAGGCAGAGGCAGGAGGATCTCTGTGAATTCGAGGCCAGCCTGGTCTACAAAGTGAGTCTAGGACAGCCAAGGCCACACAGAGAAACCCTGTCTCAAAAAA